>JAODLI010050127.1:0-16593 GCA_027575585.1 Percopsis omiscomaycus | reverse complement strand
TTAACTTAATATTGCCACAAGCATACAACGCAAGTTGCTCAGCTTTATGCTAAAGTACAAAATAAGTAATTAAGATTTTAATGACATCACAATTTATAGTATAAATTGTGCTGTTTCTGTACACTGTTGTGATTGCAGATGTGTTGGGATAGTGCTCTCTAGGGCTTCTAGTCTCTGATCATGCTATTTCTCTTGCCATGTGTGCCTCTCTGTTTAAATCAAATTAGCGCTACAGTGAAGCAATACTATTTTTGTAAACTGAAAAATGTGTTTCCACAGCATAATATCTATAAGTTAATGATAGGAAAATGTCAATTTGAAACCTGTGATTACCCCAAAGTTTTTTTGTTTTTTTTGTTGTTGCTATGAATTAGTTTCTATAAGTAGAAGACAAGCATTTTGCAATTGGGAGGGGGTCTTGTTTTGAAATGAAACACTTCAATACAACGCTCTACATTTTACCAAACGTCTTGTCTTCAGTCTTATCACATGAAGAGAATGCTTTGAGGTCAGTTGAAGGTCGTGAAATGATTGTCTTTGCAATAGCTGGAAAGCTATATACTGTATGTGATCTTATTATGTGAAAATATTCTTGATTTGGGGATAATCTGAGCAGTTGTGTTATAAATTATGGTTTGGTTATTGGTTAATGTATTTAAGATCCTGTTCATGTGCGATTCTAGTGACAACTGACTGGTTAACTTACCTCAAAGCCTGTTGAAAATCCATGAACTGGAGGACAGGATATATGACGTGTTACATATCAATGGTGTTTACCTGTTGACTCTTCTCAGCTGGCTGACTTACTCAATTACTGTTTTCTGTCTTTTACATGTTGTCAAATGCGTTATACCTTAAAATAATGACCAAGGACAATAAAGACATTTGATGGACAAGGCTTATTTTTCCTTTGTTTCCATATGATATGGTCATGTACTGTAGAAACCCCCTTTATGTTTTACAGGGTCTCAAAAATGCACAGGTCTGTTTAACATCGATGGATTAACCTAGATATTTATTCCCCCTTAATATTTACTCTCAGGGGTCAGGTACATTTTCATATTATCATGTCCTTTTTTAGTGCATGGTAGAATGTGTGAAATGTGTAAAGGGAAAGTTTTAGAGTACAAATAAACAGATTACAAGGATTTCTTGCATTGTGTGCCGAAAAAGACTTCTTATCTATAACACAATGGTAACCATCCATGTTCTCATGTCATCCAAACCCTCACTGGGATAGTTAATTGCAAATAAGCCCTCCAACACCACCACCACACTGAACCCTTTCCTTCCCAGCCTGGCGCGCTGCCTGCTCGTGTTTAAAAGCAGGCAGAGTTAAGAAGATTTGGAAAGCTCCACACTCACAGACACAGACAGCCGGTGGGGAGGACACACTTCCGGTGACGAGTGTCAGGCGGCTCACTTGGCCGGGATTAAATGGGATAGAGAGAGATTATGTCCTCTTCTCTCTCTGTCTCTCGCTCTCTGTACTGTTTATCTAAATCGGCCCCGTCTGCTAGCGCGCTCCTCGTCTCTTAGGGGAAACTCGTCTAACGGGTCGTCACCCCGTATCGATGCTAAATCTGCAGAATCTGGGTTTATCGAGGAATTATTCTTAAAGTAAAATTCCACCCGATTATCTTGTGTATTCTGTGCAGAACGGGAGATGAGCGCTTGGGGTTAAGGCAAATAGGATCATGACCACCTCCTGTTGTTTTGACAAATGAAAGTTTCAGAGAAGGTAGGTGACTTTAAATGAACTGTTTTTCTAAGAGTTGCAATAGTATAGCTTTAGAATATTTGAAGAGACACTGCTATGCTCCCTGAATGCATTCACATCAGCAGGACATTGTTATGGACTCCTGTGGAGTTACATATCTAATGTTATGTACTATTATAAGGGGTCAGTCAGGATGATTCCATTATTTGATGAATGTTGTTTTAGGGCACTGTAAAGTAAAATGTAATTCGCCTGACTATGAGGAATGCGGTGCTATTGCTAACAAGCTACTTTATTTCAGAACAATTCATCAAGGTATTCCTTTACAAGTTCACGACAAAGAGCCAGATGTTTCTCCTGTTTATTCCCCTCTAAAACTCAAATACAAAAACCAACAACAAATTCTACGGTCTTGTGGTTTTCAGGTCGCTCTGTGTGCCGTTACACCGTCAGCTGGAGGTCAGGGTCATAAGTCGTCGGCTGTGGGTCCAGGTACAATGAGACAGGCAGTGGAGGCGCGAGTGTTGACCTCCCGCTGTGGGCTAGGAGAGCAAGGTCAGTAGATGTACTGTAGTAGCCTACGCAGTGAGTGTCATAATAATACATTGTTTATTTTCATATTGTTTTTATCCTAGCCTGATTAAACCAATCTGATATTGAAATATGGGCATGGTTTTTACCAGGCCAACATTTTCCTACACCTCTGTGTGTGTGTGTGTTTGTGTAGGCTTGTGTCAGGTTCTGGCCAATGTCATTGAGGAGGTGAGGCAGTCGATCCATAAAGACATTAGTGGGGTAGACATTTTGTCCAGCCTTCTGAACGCCCCATGGCTCCAGTCGCTTCTCAAGGTGCGAGCCTCCTCAGTACATACAATACTTCACATAAAGCTCCCATACTTGTAGTTCTTTACGTTTACCTACCAGCCTTTTTAGACGAGTTAGTTAGACGTTATTCACTCACCGTTAATGCTGTCATTAATCATCAATCATTTGCTAAAATAAATGATTCAGTTTCTTTGGTTTCGTCTCTCTTCCCGCAGGTGTATGAGTGTCTGCAAATGTTCCAGCAGCAGTCCCCAGCTCCAGCCCTGAACTATGCTTCTAGGCTTACCCTTCAGGTTAGGCATGGCATTTCTCTTTGTGTGAATCTTATCCGTTTTACTAGTGTTTTTATCTGTATGGAGTCTGTCTTGCTCAGTGAGGTTTGCGTGGTTATCATCCTATACAATAATATATTAGCTAAACAGGCTCAAGGATTTCAGTTTTATTAACTTGTTTTTCAATTTGGTAAGTGATTGTATTCTGTCTAAGGGAAGAGTATATTAGTATGTATTGTATATACCGGTATTAAGCCGGAAGTATACTTCTGTGGAAACGACTTCGCCGGATACGGACGTCTGTATTGGTGTCTCCAAAGTATACTTGTTTCTCTCTGATTGCATTTATCCTGATCACACGCTACTGTTTGTGAGTTGGAATGCTATAGACACCAGATTTGAAATAGTCAATGCGTAATCAATGTCCGTATGTCTGTACGGACACAAAATCTTGACAGTCCGTACAGACTGCACCGTACGCCTGTCCGCAGAAGTATACTTGGGCCTTAAAAGTATGTGTCATGTGACTAGCTATACTGTATCTGTCGTTACATGGCACATACATTTTCTCCCATACTGTTCAGTTGCTTATAGACATCAGAGCCTTGCCCGGCTGCTCCGATGAAGCCAAGGAACTCTACGGTCTCCTCAGACAGCCCCACCTCCAGGTAGACGACACCATTACAGTATTATTGCTTTGTACTAATACATCTGGGATTCATTCATTTACAAATGATGAACTCTGTTATATTCATTATTATGAAGGAAAACAATGGCTGCTCACACCCTTAGTAAGTCCAGTGTGCGCTTAGCATGGTACTGATACTGTAGCATACACACACTCTATTCAACAACATCCCTCCTCTCCCCCCACAGTTGTGGTTCTGGGGGGGGGGGGGGGGTGCTATAACGCAACCACGGAGTGTTCCTTTAATGAGTTGGCAATTTATCAATGACTCCGTATTTTCCTACTTTCCAGGCGTTGCTTTCGGCTCACGATACGGTGGCCCAGAAGGACTACGAGCCAGTTCTGCCGCCCATGCCTAACGACCTGGCGGATAATGAAGAGGCCAGCCGGACTGTCTGCTTGGTGAAGAATAAACAGCCCTTGGTGAGGCACACAGACTCTGGGACCTGCACTATGTATTTAAAATGAGAACTTACATTAAGTGATTGAATTACGTATGTCTGTTTACTTTGTTTGCTATTCGCAAGATACTTCTCCTTTCTTGGAAGTCCACTAAACCAGACCAGGATAGGGATGTAGTGGTCATCTTCAGACCTGTTGTGATTAATGGAAATATGAAATCGTCCGCCAGCTGTAATTTCTTAAATTCTTTAAAGTGACTGTGCAGAGTGAGGGGTTAACCTTTCCTACGCCCGAATCGCGTTGCGCTCACGGTAAGAACCCGCCTGTTCGGTCTTTGATCCACCATTGGTCCACCAACCGTCATTCTCTTAAAAAAAAAATGTCAAAAATAACGTCTATTTTTCATTTGTACCTCTTTCCTGTGTTGAAAATCCCCCTCCTGCTCTTTACCTTTATGAAGACAAAATCATACAGGAGGTGGACAGTGGAGAAGAGGACACAGGGGAGGACTTTTCTGACTCCCCATTCCCTCTCCTTCTGTCAGGCACAATGCACCGTGTCCAGAACCAAGGCCCCCCGCGCCCACACTGCTCCCCCCAGCCCCATGCGTCCCAGGCGGGTAGCCGGGTAGCCGGGTAGCCGGGGGTCCCCCAGGCTGAGGAGTGCGGTGTAGCTGGCCACGAGCTCCATGGAGAGCAGCACCAGCGATATCAAGCAGCTCGGGGAGAAGATGGCCGCCGCCATCGAACGCGTGCCGGAGAGCGTGCGGGAGAATGCCCAGGCCTTCATCCACCTCGCGCAGGTTGTGGAGAGGCTGCAGACGCTCCTGGCCACCACCAGGGCGGAGACAGATCACAAGGTTTTAACCAGACCAGTGGCCGGACCCAGGACCTCCAAGACCCAAAATAAATGCACCTCCACGCTGAGCTCCCAGCATCTAGACCTCCTCTGTCCAACGGAGAGAAGTCCACTAAACCAGACCAGGATAAGACCCTCTCCACCCACCCGAGCAAAAAGAAGAAGAACAACAACAACAACACAGCGTGAAGGAAGCTTCCAAATGTTCTGCTCACCTTCAAACAGGCACTTACTATACATTTTTGAATAGAACGTCACTTCATTCGTTTCTTGTTGCATTCCTCGTCATTTTCAACCGAGTGGTCGGAGGAGGACCATTTTGAACGTGTCCCTTCATGTTTCCACTCTCCTCCAATTTTAAATCTTGTGTTGGCATTCTCTCTAGTCCTTGTCCCCCACAGGTGAATTTCATCAGCGTACATTAGGATCTGTGTTTGACTCCACCCCCTTTATCCTCCCAGTTAGGGCCATGGGATATCAAATATTTTCATATCATTTCATGGTTTTCATTTTTGCCCATTCTTGTGTACAATTGTAACCTTCACTTCTCTTGGTGTTGGTGTAAATAAATGTATGTGATGTAAATATAATATAATGGAAATGTAAATAAAAGGATTTATTCTGGTTTTGCTTCCGGTCTGTGCCAGGGGGCGACGATAAAAAGGAATGAGATGACCGGAGAGATCTTTGTGGCGCGGGTGATTCACGGAGGGCTGGCCGATCGGAGTGGTAAGCTTCTCTCCCTCCCCCTCTCTCTCTCTCTCTTTTACACACTGTGCTGGTTTCTGGCACTCACTCGCTCATACATATAGTATGAGTAAACATAATTGCTTCATTTTTTTTTTTTATGTAATCTTGTGTCTTTGTGTAAAGTAAATTGAACTCATAAAAGTTATTTGGACACAGACACAGAATTTTCTAAGGTGTGTGTGTGTGTGTGTGTGTGTGTGTGTGTGTGTGTGTGTGCAGGCCTACTCCATGCAGGGGACAGGATCATTGAGGTGAATGGTTTATCTGTGGACGGGCTGGAACCTGAACAAGTCATCCAAGTTGTGGTAGGCCCCATTTATTTACATGCATTGATATTTACATGTTTATGTGTTCTAGTGCTGTCAGATAAGCAATTTTCATTTATTTTCCTTCCTATTTCATTTGCATGCTTAACATAAATGTAACAAGAAATTAAGAAATGACAAAAAAATACATTTGTTACTGCGTTTTTAAAACCAAAAACTAAAAGTAACACAGTTCCCTCTGGTGATAAGTTAGTGAACTACAACATAAAAACACCACACTGAAAATGTCCGGCTCCTGGAGTGATTTAATAACTACAACTATAATCTCTTAACAAAGCCAATATACGTTTGTAACTTTGTGTCCATACAGCAAGCCAAATCACAGGGCACCATCATGTTCAAGGTCATTCCTATTACAGAGAGACCGATCCACCACCGGACTATGGTAAGGAATGGGTCGTGAGAAGACGAGATAATCCTGCATACAAGTATACAAGAGATTTGTAGATAGATTTGCAATTAGGCTGTTGCGACACCGTGTCTAAAGTTGCATTGTGCATTTCAGAACCATTTTTCAGCACTGGAATTACCTAAATTCAACCTAAAATAACCTTAACCTACATAGCCTAGCCTACACTAACAAACAGAAATATTCTATTAGTGGCGGTTACATGATACTGTAGTAATGCTATGAATCATTATTATCTCATAGCATGCTAATGAACACATCTGCTCAGGTGTATGTGAGGGCCATGGCCGACTACAGCCCCCAACAGGACTCCGCCATCCCCTGCGCGGACGCCGGCATAGCCTTCCGGAAGGGGGACATCTTGGAGATCGTGGACCAGACGGATGCCCTCTGGTGGCAGGCCAAAAAGCTGCCCAGCACCACGGCGTGCGCTGGCCTCATCCCCTCCACTGTCCTGCTGAAGCGGTACTAGACGAAAGCTAGTCCATTTGATAGCATGGCGGATGGATGATGGGTGGGGTTAATCGGAAGCTAAATGTCTTATCAGGAAACAGAGGGACTTCTGGTGGTCCCAGCCTTACCAGGCGCACCCTGGCTGCCAGACCTGTGAGTAGCGGAGGCACAACTCATTGTGTGTGTGTGTGTGTGTGTGTGTATATAGTTTTTTCAACTGTTTCAACTGCTTCACAAAACATTTGTGTACTAGCTTCAACTCAACTGTAATGATTTAGTAATTATCGCAGTTCAGCAATGTTTTTTATATCAACTTTATTATATCAACTTTATTTTATTGAAGGCGATACAATAGAAGAGCGGAACATTTGTACGCATTGGTTTTATAAACATTTAAATTGTCTTTAATCCCTATGCTTAACTGAAGTGAGTACTGTGGATGAAGGTAAGAGTTTTATATGACCTTCTAAAATTGTAGTTACGTTAAGCTACCTACTCTTACTGAGCAGGTTGGCTTGTGTTAACATCCAGGACACTATCCAAATATACAGTACAAGGGTTGAGGATGCCCAAATTAGATGAATCATGACTGTTGCTTGTATCGCACAACCACTAGGTGGCACTATAGAAGTTGCAACTCTGTTTGTTCGATTTGTTGGTGTTGTTTTGTTGTTCTCTCAGAGGAGGACCTGATGGCCATCGATGAGAAATGCGTTGAAGCAGGTAAGAAACCTTCTGAAGGGATCAGTGATGCATTTCTATTTCACACAGGAAGCCTTTCACAGTCACACAAGTTGCTACATTGTATAGACGGAATTGAATTACACTTGAATTTCCCTTGCATGTCTGTCTCACAGATGAGGAGGCATTTGAATGCGGTAGGTAAGTCTTTATTACGTATAGCCATTGGGATATCACTTGTTCAACTTCATATACATCTCATTCACATATAAGGTGTTGTACTTTTTAACTGGAAAGCAAGTTTTATTGCAAACCTATGGATTGACATACAGTATTACACAATCCCATGTGGGCGGGGTGCAATGCATGCGGGATGTGTGACAGTAGAAAATGAAGAGATGAATAATTATCATTTAAATTGTACTAACCTTTCACAGTGCCCTCAGCTGAAACCTCTTTATTTGTTTTTTTCCCTATGACTCCTTCCTGATGGAAACACATCAGATGAGTTAAGAGAAGGTGAGATTTATATATTTTTTAATTTACTTACTGACTTTTCTTCTTTTTTTTAACCCATAATCCTTTCTCCATGAGCATGTTTATTTTTTATTTTTTTACTTTTATATTTAAAACAGAAGAGGATGACTTTATCAGCAACACTGAAGGGGTCTACTTAGGTAAGTTATCAACAAAGTTGGTATTGTTTTTCCTGGAACACGAAATCGGTTTAGGAGATTAAATCTGTACCTGTAGTTCAGATGAATAGGTTTGAATACAGCGATACACCGGGTCTTTACCAGCAGGTGTGTCCCATCAGTAACAGTCAGTTTGGTTCCTCCTCCCCCTTGTAGCGGGCTTTAGGCGTAGCATGCGCCTTTGCCGGCGGAGGTCTCACAGCACCTGCCAGCCGTCCTGTCACACCCGCTGCCCCAGCAGCTGTTACAGCGCGCTGGCCGCCCCTTACGAGGAGGTGGTGCGCTTCCAGCGCCACCCGCAGGACACACACCGCTTAATCGCCCTCCTCGGTAAGACGCTCCGCTGTGGTACAGACAACCCCGGTATTAATGGACACGTATCGTTTTGTTCACTGCTTCCGTTCGTGTCAGTCAGCCTCTGGATATTTAACTGAGCTGCCGTGTTTTGTCGGGGGGGGGGAAAACAGGAAATTGGTTGTGTGCTAAATCTAGTTTACAATTTTTAGATTACTTTTGCATTAGGAGTGGATGGTCGGGACCATTATTATTCTTGAATTTTGCCTTTTTGGGAACCCTCAGCTCTTATCTACACCCTTTTTAGGCTTGTTTTAAAGAAAATAAAACATAATCAGTAAGATGACATGACTGATGCTAATGTTTAAAGTGATATTGAACTTGAGTAAAAACCCTTCCCTGTATAGCTTCCTTAACTTAATATAAGTCCACATGCTGATGTTTAGAATGGCATTTTCTGTTTTTGTGTTTTTTCCTAACTGCCATTGGGTTCCGTTGTCTCTGAAAAACACACTTCTGCTGTGTCTATGATGTTGGTGAATGCATTTCCTGGTAACATGTTCCCACAAGACTTTGGGACAGCGTCATACATGAATTGAGGCCTTAGTCACTGCCACTGACTCAGTGGTATATAAGTGGTTAGATTTGCTAGAATGCTGAAACGCCAACCGAAGACTTCTTTTATTCCCCAGGGTCCTCTGGTGTGGGTGTCAACGAACTTCGGAGGCGCTTGATTGAAATAAACCCCTGCGTTTTCCAGGGGGCCGTGCCTCGTATGTGACATTTTCTTATTTTTTTTTTGGCATATATTTTACTTTATTTTGTTAGGTTGGAAGATAAAGTTATTCTGTTTTCTTTCCACAGACACCACAAGAGTGCCCAGGAGTTATGAGAAATCTGGCAGAGAATATCACTTCACCAGCCGAGAAATGTTTGACAACATGGTGTATAATAACAAGTACTACTTCGGTTTAACTACGGTCGTGCAGTTATTTTCAAAAACACTTGCAATATATGTACCATGTTATCTAAATCTATTCGGTTTCGAATTTGCTTAGGTTCCTGGAGTACGGGGAATACAAAGGGCATCTTTATGGCACCAGCATGGAGGCTGTGAGACAAGTGCTAACCAGCGGGAAAATCTGTGTCCTCGACATTGAGCCAAATGTAAATCCAAGCCAGGTTGCATTAGACTATTCTCCTCTGTTGCTTAAAGTGAAACTGGGAAGGGAGTAAGCTGGGATATGGTGTTCACTTGACCTGTTTCACTTTACAGGCCATTCAGGCAGTGCGTACCCACGAGCTGAAGGCCTACATTATCTATGTGAGGCCACCATCAATGGAGCGCCTCAAGGAGACCAGACAGAAGGCGCAGCTCATCACAAACTGCTACGTGAACCGGCCTTTCAAAGTAAGAGCATTAGTAAGAAATTAGTGTTTCATTTATTTTTTGTTGGTCCGTTTTTCCTGACAATCCCGAACTTGAAAGGGCCTGAGAGGTTAAAGCTGTTTTCTCTTCCACTTCAATAGGACGAAGACTTCCAGGAGATGGAGGAAGCCGCGAGGAAGGTTGAGTCCCACTATTGGCAGTTCTTTGACCTGGTGCTAGTCAACGACGACCTTCAGGAGGCATGTGAGCAGCTGCAAACGCTGGTGAGGAAGGCGCAGGATGAACCCCAGTGGATCCCTGCCAGCTGGATGAGACCAACAGAGATGTCCTGAAAGAGGAGAAACGCTATATAAGGATTATCAGAGGCAAAGAAGATGGATAGATGGATTGATGAATAGACGCCATAGTTTAAATAAAGACCTGTTGATGAACCAAATTTTTTTTATTTGTATCAAATTTGGTGCACGATTTGCTTTATGTGTGTATGTATTAGACCTTGAAAATGTGTTTCCTCTCAGCTCTAAACCAAAGGCCAAATTTATAGATGATTATCAGATGATAGTATCTTATCTCCTGAAATCTGTATTAATTTAAATGTTTTTTTTTCTCATTTTTGATTTTCTCATTATGGAGTATTTATTTCTTTTTTTTGTTTTTTAGAGAAATTCAAAGATCTACGAGAGTGGTAGCGTAAAAATACATTTTGACAGGATTTAATGTGCATGCTTCCTGAAGCAATGCATTTACATAGAAAATGTGATTACAATGTGTAAATACTGTAGTATACTGTAAATAGATGACCTCCCTCACTTGATGTTTACATAATAGAGAAATAGAGAACACGAAATATCTTTGTTCCATTTTAATATTTCTTATTCTCGTCAATACTGTGATCTGGGTTTGTGAGTTTTATTTGTCTTTTATTATAGACTTGTATTATTGCATGCCAAAAATATTTTTTAAACAGTATCTTATCAAAAAGGTGTGGAGTGTGATCTGATTCCTTCAAAGTAAACTCGTGTCCTTATTTCATTAAAATTCCGTTTAATTAAAATGATTTATTCCGGGTTGTTTTTTGGTCGATGCTTCATATTGCTTTTATTCTGAAGCCTATTCACAGGAAGCACGGGTCCTTTCGCAGGAAGTTACTAGCAGCCAAGCCATACGTAAACAGCCTATAGCTTGTGTAAACCGATGTAAACAACAGAAACATGCGGTTATTATTACAAATATTGTTCGAAAAATACCCAATCATGATTTAATTCAACCTTTATTTTACATTTTTATGTGGTGGGAGAGTTTTCCCCATTATGGACATAGAAGAATTAAAGGTAAACGTGTTAATGTCTTGATATATACAATAAAGTGTGCTTGTGTCTCCGAAAATTAATATGTATTTGTCTCTCAACATGAACAGCAAACGCGAAGGAGGGATCTCCCACCTCTTCCTCAGGTCAGTAGAATATAAAATGTAAAAAGACACAAAAAAGAAATAATATACAGTAGTATTATTATTAAGACCAAGATGTTCGGTGGGCATGCAGGCAACCTGTTGATAACGCAGTTATAACACTGACGCCCAGATGGATCAGATTGTATTGGCTGGGTGCTTCACTGGGCTATATTTACACACAACGGGGAACGGAATCATCTAGGCGATGTCCTTCTGTAATCCCCCATTCTGTCAGATTTAGCCCAGGATTAAACACTAAGGAGTCTTATAGCCCCTGCTTGATTAGTTTGTGGAATGGTCAGACGGTCGACGGTAAGGCTTGATATTCTGCTAAAGAAGCTCTTTTCTTTTTAGAATGGATTTGTTCAACGAATGTTTAAATATTTTTGAAGGCATGTATCAGAAGAGTTTATGAATACTTTTCGGAAGTGTCTTTTTAAAAAAAATGTATTTACTTGAAATGTGAAAGCGTTAATCCCATCGGATCTTTTTTGTAGGGTCTGGATGTGAAGTGATTGCTTAGGCTTTGCGCTCCTTGACCTTAGTTTTGGTTTAGATCCGTCCCAATCCAATTTCGCTGTTAGTGAAATTGGATTGTGGAGTCCAATATTTTCTTGTTAGGTCACTATGGTTTTGTGAAATTCAAGATAAGTTGTGTTCTATTTTAGCATGTATCCTCCCAGCTCAACCCTAAACCTAATATTTGTTTTAAAGATTTGTCTTGTTAAAAACTGCTTTTGAGTTTGATTCCTCTATTTGTCTGTCTTCAGCGAGGACAAAGAACACTTCCAACAATGCCGAGGTGAGCCCATTAGCACGTTACTGTGATGTCTGTAACCGTTTACACATGCCAAACATAGTAAACAGTAGCCTATATGATAATAACATAACACAACTTTTCTTTTTGTTTGTGCCTTGTGAAACCAATGAAGTCAAGATTCTGGTGGTAAATTGCAATTACATTTTACATTCGACAGTACTTATCATTGTATTAAGTATTTGGCTTAATCCAACCTCAATCTCTTTCCGTCAATTCGCGTAGACGATGTGCCGACACGCAAAACTAAAAAGAAGAGGGTGAAGAAGGCGGCAAACGGGGTTGATAATGTGGAAGGTGGGTCTCAAACACACATATATCACGATTGGCGTGCACAGGCCCGTGCACGTTCGGTGCCTCCCGTCCCGGCTGCACACACAGGTGTGCTTCCCTTTGTTAATTATGGACATTATTTAAGTTCTCCAGCAGCACTAGGTGCTGTTGGTCATTGTATTAAAATACGCTTCATGCCTTCACCGCTTCCACTTACTCTCGCCACTCCAAAAACACATCGTTACAACATACTTGCAATGTGCATTGTGCATTGCAAAGTATTTTATCATTACTATATAATCCCAAACCATACTTTATCTTTATCACAACATTCCTCCTCTTGCATTTTAACTTAATTCAAAGCCTAAATCCCAGATATTTCTGATGTGTGTGTGTGTGTGTGTGCGCGTATAATGTGTGTGTGTGCACGTATACTGTATGTGCAGATTTGGCAGTGGAGCTGGGTGGCCTCAGCAGCCAGAGGGCGCCAGAGAACAGCGAACCTCTAAGTCCCCAACCTGGGAACGATGGACCCTCGCAGAGAAGAAAGAAAAAGAAGAAAGCTTCTGCAATAAGTGTGTCTGTGGTTTCACAGAATATGACATTGTTCGGTTGTACTGGTGAACCTGCTAGTAAATTGCTTGTGGTTGGCACTCAGATACTACACACATGATTTAGTCCATTAAACCCCCCTTGTTTGCTATTGTACCTTTTTTTTAGACCCATTACTAACACGGTAGTTTATGTCTACATACATTCTATTTGTTCTGGGGTTCCAGGTCTTGAAGATGACCAGGCAGACTTGGTGGACAGAGACGGACCAGATCAGAACACTGATGGCGAGGAAGTGAAAAAACCCAAGAAGAAGAAGTGAGACGTTGAGAATGAGAGAATAATGAAAACATGTTATGTTATGTGTTCATGTTTGTCGCTGCGCTGTAATTGTAATTGTAAGATTGCAGACTAGCTAATGTATGTAAATTATAATAATTATTTAATACGTTATTTGTTGTATAATTATAATAATAATTATACGTTATTTGTTGTCATAAGGCACAGAAAAGATATAAATTATTGAGGTGACATTAAATCTTTATGGGTCTCATAAATGTTTTTTTTACCACTGGATAAACTAAAATAAATCAAACTATAACAGAAAATGCTTTCTCTCCTTACCAGGAAGCCAAAAGTTGAGTCGCAGCTGCCCGCCGAGCTGGACGTAGAGGAAGATGACATCATCACCGATGCCCCGCCCCCTGCCTTTCAGCATTCGCTGTTCTCCGCCCCCCAGGGCCAGAGCCAACCCGTTGGGAAGGTTTTTGTAGAGAGAAACAGTGAGTGATGTTGTCGCCACACTGCTTGATATAAAGGGTCAAAGGTCGGCCTCCTGTTTAGCTTAGAGGTTGTTTCTCCTACAGGATAGTTTCAGGTGCGACACATTGTTGCCATCAAACAACAATACTTTAGCCAAACGTGCGTGTACACCTTACCATCTTTGAGTGTATCTAAGGAACAATATTGAATAGATAAATATGTACTACAACAAGTCCATTTTATAAATCTGTCATCAGGGGTGCAGGGTCAATGTAGCTTTAAATTGATATGAAACGTTAGTAAAACCACTTTTTGTATAGTTTTCTTTCCACACCGACGTTCAGGATAAAATATTACGCTTGGTCATTGTATTTATTGTTCCCCCTCCCCAAACTGTCAATGGTTCCCATTGTATCTGTAAAACATACAGTACTTCTAATGCATCTACCATGCAAGTCAAAGCGTTACCTGCTCTAATACTCTCTAAATAAGGCTTTTGTCCTCTTACTCCACCCAACAATTCACAAGACAAAGGGAAATTCTATTCCATTCATTCATGCATGCGTGTGTGTGTGTGTGTGCACATAGAGCGTTTCCAGGCTGCGGAGCGCTCAGACACGAGGATGACCAGTGACCAAACAAATAACTTCATTGACTTCCAAACCACGCTGCCCTTCTGGACCACCCGAGATGTTTCCCTCAGGGTTCACCAGGGATTTAGGTGAGGGAACGCCAAGGGAATGGGTGTGTGTATGCGTTTGTGTATGACTATGTTTCTCTACACATTATATTCTGGTATTCTGTTATATTGCACTTTTTAGAGAATTACTTTTACTTTACGTTTAAAACACGGGTAACGCGGAATTTCAAACAAAAAACATAAAGTAAAGGGGGATGAACCAAATGAAAAGGGAGAACATAACAGGGCCAGGAGAGATAAAACCAGTCATTAGGAACGCGTCCAGCAAAACGGCAGGCACCAAGCCTGTAACACAATATCTGCTTCGCATTGATGAGCTGTCACCCCCCCCTCCAGGGTGCTGGGCCTGTTCTGCCACGGTTTCCTGGCGGGCTACGCCGTGTGGAATGTGGTGCTGGTGTACGTGCTGGCCGGACAGCACCAGGAGACGCTGACCAACCTGCTGCAGCAGTACCACAGCCTGGCCTACCCCTCCCAGTCCCTGCTCTACATGCTGCTGGCAATCAGCACCGTGGCGGCCTTCGACAAGTAGGCCTTCCTGGGCGTGGCGTCTAGGACTGCATGCATTATAACTAGACTCTATTGGCGCTTTTCCACTGCATAGCACCGGCTCCACTCGACTCGACTTTTGGTACCGGGTACTTTTGTTTTCCACTGCAGATAGTACCCCCTCAATGTAGCTGGGCGTCATAGCGACGCCACTGTTTGAACCACCCCTGCCGTCGTGGTCCTTTGTAGATCTGTAGTCCCTTTTAAGGTTTATTTGAAACTTTTCCCTACACTGTTGGAATGTGAAATGGTAGCCGTGTGCGGCCAACAGTTCAGAGACTTCTCGGTAGACCTTCTCGTTACGCCCCATTCATTCTTGAATTGCCCTATTCAGCTCTCGCTGGATCCTTTCATCGGCAAACAAACAGAGGAACGCCTGCACCTCCTCGATTGACTATGGCGTGGTTTTGCGGGTTACCATTTAATAAAAGGGGAATACAAAAATTACGGCCGCTATAATAACTTAATAATAATAATAAGTTTGTCCCTTGTCGCGCAATGACGGCGTGATGATTCTCTCTGTGTTTTCACAATACCTTTTGGTATCGCCTCAGCTTGCTTGGAACCTCGACAACGTGATACCAAAAAAGGCGCCAGGTACCAGGTACTACTTTTGCCCAATGGGAAACTAAATAAGGCGATTCAAGCCGGTACAACGCAGTGGAAAAGTGCTATATGACTTTCCAGTCACTTTCCAGTTTAGGTTAGTTTGGCGACACCTACTGTAAGTGACTGGTAAGTGCTCAATTAAAAACCTATTGACTATAGTATGGGCAACGAACGTGCTTATACTGCTATATTAGAATATTGTACTAATACACCTTTTTCTAAAAACTGTTAGAAACGGTTAGGCTTTCGTGATCATAAGCCTAAATTGTTATCGTATTACCTCATTCTGTGTGACAAAACTTGACATATATTTATCTAAAAAATAAATGGTCATAGATTGTTACTTTAATTTGGTTTAAATCACAAAAGGAATTCACCTATTTGTGTGAAAGTTTGAAGCAGTTTGTTCCTTAGAGAAAGATAGATAAGATAGGATAACCCTTTATTAATCCCCGAAAGGGAAATACAGGTGTTACAGCAGCCAGAGTTGACAGGAATAGTGTATACAAGATAATAACACGGGTAATAAGGTAGTCAGGATGTACAAATATTAAACAATATTACCTGTGCTCAGTGTCTTTTTGTGTGTTTTCCTCCTCAGGGTGAATCTGGCCAAGGGTTCTTTGGCTCTGCGTGAGTTCATCACACTGGACCCCGTGGCTCTCGCCTCATTCTGTAGGTCTGCGAGGCCCTCTGTCGATCAAACAATACTCAAAATAACGGCTGTTGTCATATTGGTTTCATTTTTCTCTCTCTCTCTCTCTCCCCCCCTCTCTCTCGGTCCGTAACAAAGTGTACTTCTCAGCGCTGGTGCTGTGCCTCAGTCAGCAGATGACCAGCGACCGCATCAACCTCTACAAAACATCTAATGGAACTCTATGGTGAGTTCGTTAGAATCATCTTCTATTTTGATTGACACAATGGTATTGAGCAGAATAAAGTCTGTAAATTATGATTATAACTGGGAAATATAATTATATATACAGTATATAATCTTACTTCTAATATATTGTGTGTGTGTACAAAGTCTTACAATGAGTGTAGTGGCGATTTGTCCTACGATTGAACAAAACTTACTGAAAACTCCAAATCAAACAGCCACTGAGGCACCGACG
>JAODLI010050117.1:0-16596 GCA_027575585.1 Percopsis omiscomaycus | reverse complement strand
ACATTTGATATGTCATCTATGTTGTATTCTAAATAAAATATTGAAATTTGAAACTTCCACATCATTGCATTCTGTTTATATTCACAATTTGTACAGTGTCCCAACTTTTTTGGAATCGGGTTTGTATTACACATGTTGATCATCAAATATAATTGCATTATTTGCAGTGTTTTTACGTTATTAATGCCATTTCCACCTAATGCCATTTCCTGCTAAGATCCGGTGTCAGTTGTGAAAAGACAAGAGGCCCTAGAGGCGTCAAGGAGGCGAATGCAGGATGAGTTGGATGCCAAAGCAGCGCTATTCAAAGAAAAACAGAAACTGGTGAGTTTGTGTTAAACACTTTGGCTCTCTGCAAGAGGACCGCATCAGCCATCTCAATTGTCAAACTTGTTCCCAAATCTACTTTTGTCCCAGCTAGAGGAGGAGAAGAGAAGGCAGAAAATTGAGATCTGGGAGAGTATGCAACAAGGAAAGAGCTACAAAGGAAATGCAAAGCTTGCTCAGGTAACTGTCAAGCATTAAACTGAGTTGAAATTGTCAAAACTACTTTTCGCACAATGGTATGATGAATGTCACTGTAATGCTACAGACCACAGAAGAGGCCACATCTTCAACGACGGTGCTGCAACCTAAGACCGACAAGAAGTCCCTAAGAAGCACTGGTATGTTAACTTGTTTTTAAGTTATTGTTGTTTTTACATGGGGAAAACAACAACACAGTGAGCTCTGTGTTGCTATAGCCTTGTGAGGCAACCCTGTGGTAGAGCCTGTAACAATAGGTGTCAATCAAAAGTAGTAGTAGGTGATTGGACCGCCCTCGACCAATAAGAACAACAGTTGGGCCAAAACAGAGGCACTTCTTGCTGTTGCCATCAACTGGACGCTGCTTCGACCGGTGTCTTGCTCTGACCGGGCACAAGCGCCTCTCTATTTCTTTATAGAATCTAAAACGATGGATTTATCTAGCATCTATTAAATGATATATACGCAAAGTGTTAACATGCAGGTTATAATCCCCTGACTGGAGACGGAGGAGGCGCGTGCGCCTGGCGACCAGGCAGGAGAGGGCCTTCGTCTGGTGGTGGATGAGGTTAAAGCGTGGTTGGAGCCACTAGACCCTGAGACCTCCAACCTGGTGACCTGGTACATCCAGGCGAGCACGCTGACCTTCTGAAGGAAGCTTCAATCTCTCACAAAGCCTCCATAGATACTAATTCTTTACTGATTTACACATTGAACCAAATTGCCTTTTTTTTTGGCGTTGTTTCCTTGTCAAGGGAAGGTAACACTGCAAGAGAGAATGCACATGAATACACTTAGTCATTCTTACTGTATCTTACTGTATATAACAGGCAGATACTTAAACTAAAATGTCTTGGATAACTTTTCCAAGCTGGCTTGTGTAATGTTGTGCACAATAGAAAATAAATACTGCACCTCCAAAAAGGAAGTTTAACACCTTTTTTTGAGATGCAGTGTTTATTTTCTATTTGGCTTTCTCTACAGCCAATCGTTTCATGGTTATAGCAAATGTGCTTACCTAACATACCAACAATGTAAAACCAAATAATTTAAGAAGATTTGACGTTGTCAGTTGGGATTCCTGACTCATTTGAATGTCAAGTATCCCAGCTGAAATTTTCCAAAAGATCTATATTATGTGTATGATTTTACAGTGTAATCTTCCTATTTAATTTTTTATTTTTATTTTATTTTATTTTTTTAAACTTGTTTAGTCATTTTATTTTCAATCAGCCTGTTGGCGAGTAACTGTGTTGGCAATGTGGAATTTTAGAGCTTCTAATGAAGTCATTTCTGTAAATGGTATATCACCAGCAGGTTTGACTGATGCATTTCAAAGTTGGTGTGTTTTCATATATTTTTTTTATGTCTTTGTGATTGTGTACCACCATAGCTTTAGAGTAGATATTTCTGCAGCAGCACTCTGTAAGTGGTGGACATGTTAATAAATGCATCAAAAAATTAATTAAACCTCAATTTAAAATAAAGGTCTGAGGAAAAACACTATGTATATTTTTATATAACAGTACATTTGTTAAATTGTATTTCGCAGCAGCTCCCATGATACTCGGTGGAGCTTGCCCGTAGATAGATAGGCCTATGTACATCTACTTGCAGTATATGTTATATTTATACCACGGGAGATTAAAGCTCACATGAAGTTGTCTTTAGATATCGAGACTCTTTAATGTGTTCCTCTCTTACCACTGCATTGTTCTTGCATTTAAAAAATTATTTTGTCCAAAGTTTGTGTAATTGTAGACCTTTTCCTATTCAATGTAGCCTATTTAAAAGAGATGTGTATAATCCTTTAAGAATTCCTTAGAATTAATCCTTACGTGGTACTAATGATTCTCTTAGTAGCGTTTGTATAGCGTATAGACCTTGTCAAATAATTCACATGCATAAAACTTTATTTAATGGTTTTGGAGACTATAGGCTACTCTGGTGCTGAGTGGTTTAGATAGTTCTTATATGTCTGGTCATTTTAATAACATAACAGTTATTTTGGGTAATGCGAGTTGTCTTTTTTTGTCTCTATAGATTAGTGGAGGCTGGATAGAATATTTATCGGAATTAATAAAGTCTTTACTTTCAACAGTGTACACTTGGAGGCGCTCTAGACGGGCGGAACGATACTTCGTCCACGAGTGCGTCAAACACGGGAGGGGGTGAAATCAATCCGCCAGCCACTTACAGCTTTCTACGGTGACTCTGTAGGGTCAAATCACTGTAAAAGCTCGCTGGTAGTCAGCGTACTCGTCACTTCGGCGTTCTCACAATGGCGAGATAACGGGAAGAATGGGGACGAAATACATTTCTAAGTAACAACTATCATACATTTAGTCGACTGTCGCTCTATATGCCAACGACTACCAGCGACAGAATGCTTCGCCATTAGAGGGATCAGGTTGGAAAGTGTTCAGGTAACAGCTTTATGGAGACTGCTGTGATGCTACGTGTGCAACTAGGGCATCGGGACCAACGTAGCGGGCAGGAGAAAAAGGCTTTCCTACCATGAAAGAGTGTGATCCCAAATTGCTGGAGGGGAACACAATCTGAGAATATATATAGACGCTGTTGAAAATACATCACGAATAAACAGCGAATCGGAGTTGGTCAAGTTTTGGGGAATGGCAGGTCGAAGCCGAAGAGCATGGTTTAGTGTTCTTTTGGGACTGGTGGTCGGTTTCACGCTGGCTTCCAGACTCATTTTGCCCAAGGCGACCGAGTTGAAGAAAGCTGGTCAGAAACGCAAAGCAAACCCCGCCGGTTGCGGGTTAAATGGGGGTCTCAGGAAAGAACACGGCGGGGTATTATGGCCACCTCAAGATAACGGTTCGCCGGCGACCGAGAAACCAGGTTTGCGGTCCAACAATTTCTTATTCGTTGGTGTGATGACCGCCCAGAAGTACCTGAATAACCGGGCCGTAGCAGCACACAGGTATGTGATCTGACAATGAAGAATGGCGAATTTCCTCCACAAATCACTGCTGTCAATTCCCAGATCCATCTGGATCTTTGTACACGTCAGTTCTGTCCATTCCTACCCCGTCCCCTATAGCTGATAGATTCTCTCCACCGGTACCGCTGTACTCGTAATTTTCTTTTTGAATCAGGTATAACTCGGATTTATGTGAACACTATTTTAGCCACATTGGCTCGATGCCTGCACAAATGGTTGTGGTCCATGTGCTGTGTTGCATCAGTGGAGATGCTGCAGTAAGATACAGTCAAAATGACTCTTAACAATACAGGCTAGTAATGAAGAGAAATTGAGACCCTCGACAAATGATGTCCTGGCATTCCACGGAAAGCTGCCACGTACTGCTACTTTATTAAAGTAATTACAAACAACAGCATTTATAGGTGAAAGACTATCACACTTGTAGGCCTACATTATGAAATCCGAATATGATCTGATTGTTCATATTACACTGTACGCTACTTGAGAATGGGTTTGAGAGAAGGCTTATGTTGTCAAAAGGCTGGTTTTCCCAATGCCATCATTTATTTATTTATTTATTTACTTGGGCCTTTAACCTGTCTGTCCCAAACACACAATTTCTTACCAGTAATTATTTGCGTATGAATAGACGTCAAGACGTAATAGGCTGTTGTACTGTTTACACACATCATCCAGATAATGTGTGTAAACAGATGTTGATGTGCCCGTTTAGTAAAAATGTGCAGCAAGTTTGGTCGTTGCTTCATTACTTCCTTGTTTCACTTTGCAGTCTGCTATGCACATCAGTTCAGCCCCCATATCCCTCTTGTGTATAAGAAAACCAGGTCCTTAAAATCGTATAATGCAATGCCATAAGAAGTTAAGATGTAATTTCAATATAAACGACGACTAACAGAATTAAGTGCACAGTATAGGAATTTAATGTCCTGTGGTGGTAGTTTTGTTATTTCAAGACCTGCTTTTCTCCAAGCAGGACTATTATTTGCTGTCCTAGTTGAGAGGTTGAATCTAATAAAGATTATGCTAGATGTCGGTCTAATAAGATGTCATCAAATATCCACAGTCTAGCCTAGTTTTGAGATGCCAACTAGAACCTTTTATCAGCAATGATTTTAACTAAATATATTTTGGGATGCTGCTCGGATATTTAGAACCATTCCACATACAGGAACACAAACTCTTTTCTTACATGGACTTTTCAGTAGGGCAAAGGTCAGGTCCGACATATTTTACATGTCATGAGTTTATGTATTTAAACGTCATGCTGCATGCAACGTTTGTTAACCTTCAGGTGAATGTCACACAGATATCCGCCTGTAGCATTTCCTGATACATATTAGAATGCATTGCTCCTTCAGTGATTACAAGCTGTCCAGACCCCGAGGCTGTCAACTGACACTTTTGGGAGATGGTTTTGACTATACAGTGTGATGGGTGCTAGATCCCTTTCTCACTGGAACATGAGGACACGTGAATAAAGATCAAGATCGGCTGCAAATCCATAGCTGTCACTGTATGATTATTTGTCACCTCCTTGAGAAGTTACAGGATGCTTTTTGCTGAACAGCAACTTCTTGGTTGAGTAGGAACCCTATTTTCCCCAATTTGTGCACTGCCTAATCTGCTTGACTGTGGATTGATGGAGAAGTCTTGCGTCTGTAGGCCTCTCTTCTCGCAACTCTGCACAACTCTTATTCTCTGGTCCATACAGGGCTGGGGACTTGATTTAATTTAAATGCAATTTTTTTCTTCAATTACCCGCTATCATTTACTTAATTATCTTAGGGGTTCACATTCCTGGTTATTTCTTTAGTTAATTCAAAATGTTATTCCTTGGCATTCATTACTGTGACTGTTGTATGTACTGGTTACAATTAGGAAATTTAGCAGACGCCTTTACTTACGATTAGACAGAGCAGGTAGGGGTTAGGCATCTTGCTCAAGGATGCTTACAGGTAGGCCAACTCTGGGGCGGGAACCCACGACCTTTCGTCTGGGAGTCCCAACACCCAGACCCCTAGACTATCCTGCCCCCTACTGGCTGGGAGTCCCAACACCCAGACCCCTAGACTATCCTGAACCCCCTCCATTAGACTATCCTGCCCCTATCCTGCCCCTGGTTAGACATCTCGCCTCTCTTATGTCTCCTCTGTCCAGGACGTGGGCCCAGACCATTCCAGGACGCGTGGAGTTCTTCTCCAGCGAAGGCTCGGACACCTCCATACCCATTCCCATCATTGCGTTGAGGAACGTGGACGATTCCTACCCACCGCAGAAGAAGTCCTTCATGATGCTAAAGTACATGCACGACCACTACCTCGACAAGTACGAGTGGTTCATGAGGGCCGACGACGACGTCTACATCAAGAGCGATAGGCTGGAGAGCTTCCTGCGGAGCCTCAACAGCAGCGACGCCGTCTTCCTGGGCCAGACGGGCATGGGTGCCCGAGACGAATTGGGAAAGCTGGCGCTGGAGCCCGGGGAGAACTTCTGCATGGGAGGCCCCGGGGTCATCATGAGCCGGGAGGTGCTGAGGAGGATGGTGCCCCACATCAGGGAGTGCCTCCAGGAGATGTACACCACGCACGAGGATGTGGAGGTGGGCCGCTGTGTGCGGAGATTCGCCGGGGTCCAGTGCGTCTGGTCCTACGAGGTAAGAAACCCTGCATGGAATCCTTCCCACGGCCGAATGTGCAGTAGGCCTGTCAGAACCTTCTGAGGAGAGCAATTGGAATGTAGGCAAATCATCGTCCAAGCACACTTCTAAGAAGGAGATTGTATAATTTAATCTTGGGTTTCATCAAACAAACGTGATGTGCAGATTCATTGGGTCTGCCCCATTAGCCGTGATAATGGCGTTAAAAAAGTATAGCAAAATATTGACTAATGCTGATAACCACACCTGAATTCTTCATCCCATATTTGGATGATGATTCTTTTTTTTCTTTTTTTTATTGTTTTTGTTTCTCCCAGGATGATGCGTGTATTTAGTCTAGAAATGAAAAAAAAGGACAATAGCACAGTCTCTCAGTCGGCTTCTAGTTTACCAATACCTGCATGAGGTCACTGACGCCGGGTGTCCTAACTTGCAGTGAGTTTGACACAAGACACTGAGGTCAGCATCATCCTCTGTTCTGTGTACTTCTGTACATTTTTACATCTGACCTCCGGGGCGACCTTTCACCCTGTAGAATATACAGGATAGCTTTCTGTAGATGGGTACACTTGGTCCCGCCTGCACCGCTGTGTAATGTTTACATGTTTTATTTTGTTTAGTCAGTGGGATGCACAGCTATGCTGTTTTCCACTAAGCACACTTAATCACTTTCCCATAAATCATTTTCAGCCCAGCGCAGTCACAATTGAGACACGGCAGTTAAACACAGATTTTTCCATTCTAATAAAAGTAGCTGTAATATCAGACCGCAAACCCTGCATCTGTTCAGTTAAAAGACTGTAGTTAATCTGCTTTGGAGAGAGAAAAAAAGTGGCACCTCCTTTGCCTCAGACGGTGCCACCTTCCCCGGGTTACGCCCCAGGCTGCCTTAAACCAGCATTTGACGTGTGATTTAATTGTTAGCTCCTCAGCTAGCCATTGATGTTGCGAGCAAACCAGAGAAGAAACATGACATCCGTGTCTATAATGGAAACCTTCTCTCCCGAAGTCAGTCATATTCAAGGATGAATGGTTGCTTTGATCAAATTTGTCTGACTTAGCATTGCAAACGTGTTTCCGTGCTAGTTGCTTGATAGTATGGCAGTTAGTCATTGTTGAGATGAAACGGAGATGCAGCAATATGGGTGTTGCCTCAGTTGTTGGTGAGAAAAATATTGAATCAACACTGAACTGTCTTGCGCATGTGACAAAACTTCTCAATTTTTATGTGTTTTCTGGTTACTGGTGATGATAAAAAAATTAGCACAGACAAACTAAGACCAGTCCATGCTTGAAGGTGAAAATCAAGAAACATGTTTATTAATAACAATGCAATAATACAATCTAAATCCCAATTCCTTCACCATCTCATTCCCAGTAGCACTTGCAGAGGCATGTCTAGACTTCATTGGCCTGGTATTAGTCACAGAGCTTATGAACAGAGTATGATGTGGAAGTTGACTAATGTAAATGGTGGGTGATTTAACTACTGAATGATAACTTCCTTTATAATCTGGTACATGTGTCCTGAAATATAAGGAGTACCAATCCAACCCCCCCTCCCCCCCATAGCCATTCTGATTCATAGTATACCTAGCCTAACCTTTTTTTATTTATATATCGCATTTGCAGCCTTAACAGCCGAGACATGATTTAAGTGACCAATTTTTAAGAGACTCTATTTAAGAGTCTCTCTCTCTATATATATTTTTTTGGTGGTTCACTGTGTATGGCAGTCTATTCCTATGCAATGTCTGATCCCTGCAGCTTGACTGAAATGGAAAATGATTGCAAAGAGCCTTACCCTCCCTGCACTGTGCTATACGAGCTAGTTGCTATGGCAGCTGAGCCTCTGTGACTGTGGTTGGCTTGTGACGATCGAGGGCTGTTGTGAGCTATTTGCCACTCCAAGAAATGTTCTCCCCTCGACACGGCAACGAGCCGCAGATCAGCTCGACAAGCCTTGTTGTAACGCTGCAACTGCCTATTGGCATTAGCTGTGTCCTCCCACGTTGAGCAGATATAACTAGACGTTATGGACGCCATTATATATTTGGTTAAAAGTAGGCTTTTTAAAAGGGGGACTGTACTTTGACGCGTCTCCATGTCACTTTCATTCCAATGGTGCCATGTCTGCACAAATGGCTGCTGTCTGGGACGTTTAGAAACTTACAGTTTTGAACCATGTATTCATGAATACCTGAGCATAGTTAGTGTTTGGCAGAATTCATTTATTTTATTTTATTTATTTAAGAATTTATGTCTTTTAAGAACTAACTTCAGTCGTACCACCACTGTGTTTAGATACAGACGCCACCATTCGTACAGATTGTTATGTATGTGGTACCCAGGGACTTACTTGCACTACTTTTAATGCCAATTCTACATTTTAAGACTCACACATAAACACACTTGGCCTCCCTTAATGATCTATAATGTTTCACGAGTGACGCATCTTCTGTTACAGAAACGTCACAATTTGTTTTGGGGGGGGGGTCCAAAAGAAGGCAGGAATAATTTAGAACAATGGGTCAACAATACCAATTTTGGTTGTGCTCTCAGAGCCATGATTCCCACCACGAGTTCCCACCAGATTAGCTCATCAGACTTGGTGATATTCACAGTGCGTCGACGACGCCAACGTCGTTTCACACACGTTCTGCCGTTTTTCCATCCCAGCATCAGTGCTTATCTTTGCGGCCGCACTGAGAACAGCCGATATTGATAGATAAGACTGTCTTACTCATGCTAGACAAATGCACAGGAAGTCAGACACCCACACTCAGCGCTGGTCTGCGCAATGCCTCAACACACTCGCACTGCTTCTACGCTCGCTCTGTCTTTCCCCTTCTGATAGCATTAGGTGGCACAGTTCATAACCCGTACATGGCCTCCATGTGGTATGTCGTCTGTACCTCTGGGCTTTATTAGGTTTGACCAGCTGATGCAGTTCTTAGGCCCTGCTGGCGATGAATAGATGCTCTCATTCTATTGCAGGGCCACATCTCATCTCATCTTGGTGCTGGCAGAAGACATGCTTTCAAATTCGGGGCTAAATTAAATGACTGCTTTAACTTAAGTAGAGGCCAATTGGTTCAACCCCCCCCCCCACACACACACACACACACACACACACCATTTGACCAAAACTGTAAGCTTTAGACAGGAATGTATTAGCGGGAGAGGGAATGGCCATTAAAATCGTTTCATTCTATCTATCTCTGTCTCCCGCTCCATACTCATTTTGGGGCGGCCCGCTATGTGGTAAACCCTGTGTATTTCCAGCGTTGCTGCGGTCGCTGCTCTGTGTGTGCTATTCTGTATCTTTTCAGCAATGCCATGCACCGTGTCTAAAATTAGGGCCGAAACGAGCAAATAAATGTTTACAAGCACAACTTGAAAATAAACGCCAAAGAGATGGATTTGCATGAATTACAGTGCTTTATAGCATGAAACGCACCCTCTGTCTGTCTGCGGCAGAGGTAAGCGGCGCGCAGGACTGTGACACTTGTGGGTTAAAAAAAAACAACACACAAAAAAACCTCTGGGTTAATGAGATGGTGTAGGGCCTGTGGATGGTTTATGGGCCCTGCTGAGAACTGCTGAAAGGCCTTAAAGTCATTGCTCTGCGTCGCTGCGGGTGGTCCGTTTCCCGAACAAGCCTTTCTTCCACCTGCCAGTTTCGGCGCTGTCTCTCTTTCTCTCTCTCTCTCTCTCCCTGTCTGTCTGCGTGTTCCAGAGGCTGTCTGCATCTCCTGCCTGCCTGTGTGATGTTTATCTCTGGAAGTCTGGCGATTTCTCTAGCTGGTGCCCGCCCCGGCCACTCCGTGTGAGTCTAGCGGCCTTCAGGCATTTAGAGATTTTAGGGGACGGCGTAGTGGTTTTGCACTCTTGTTACAAAACGCCATGAAGCGCTCTCAGCTGTGTGGTTGCGTTCCCTGCCCTAAATAGCTCCGTTTTATACCAGGATGTACAGCTCGGCCCACCTAGCCTTCCTCCATGCAGCGTTGAGATGCGTATGTGACAGGGAGCGTTGCATTGCACCGCCCGTAACCAAGCTCACTCCGCCCTGAAGGTAAAGCGTCCCTCAGCAGATCATTACATCCCCGCCCTGCATGCCAACCAACGGACAAGCAAGCCAGAACACGGCTAATGGGAATCACAAGCCTGGAACTGCTGAGAGGATCGGGTCCACCGCCTAATCCTAATTTCTCCTGAGTGGCTCGCATGCCTGCCAACCCCGCAGGCAGCCTCACTGGCTGTGCAGCACAGCGTGTGTTCTTAGCCCCTGGAACAAGGGCACCGTTGTACCGGGGCATTAGTAGACCCTTTAAAAAAAAAAAAATAATAAATACTTTTTTTGTTTTTTTTCTATTCCAACCATGTTCCTAGTTGAATTTCCATTCAATTTATTCATTAAATTGACCTTTTTGCCACGACCTGTTGCGCGTGCCTTGTGTCTAATCTCATCAATTTGGCAGCGGGAGCTCTCTTTCTCCTTTTGCACGCGGTGGCCATTAAGCCATTAAGCTTGGGGAGAACCGCCGTGCGTAAGTCAGTACACGCACGTTATATATGTATGTAGACGGGCCACCGTTTCCATCTGACGAAGCCGATTTTTAAACATGTAGCCTAATTGAATTACTTTGAACATTGTTAGCATTTGCAGTAATTTTAAGCAAATGGGTACCTTAGTTTAGTATTCAAACATGCCGTAATGCTTTGCCTCCTCACACGGACAGGAGACTTTTAATAATTGAATGCAACATTCTTGTCTTTGTAGCTACTTGAAATGCATACCTTTTAATGTTTTGACAGTAGGCTGGTGAAACTATTCAGGAAGTGAAAACAAGCTGTAGAACATGGCAAGACTTGATCTCAGACCAGTGGAGTTGAGGCTTCTGCTGGCTCGATACAGGTTTGTGGGACAGGTGATCTCAGGAGCCACTAACCTTAATAAATGTGTGTGTGTGTGTGTGTGTGTGTAGTCTGTGCTTAAGCTTTCCCCGATTAAGGAAGGCTCATCTGACGTTTTGGTTTTTGGCCCAAACCTTTTTCTATTTGTGGCCTGGGCACCCGTGGCACGGCTTGCATAAGGGGATCAAACCACGCAGCTACACAGCGGAGCACTGTACATGACAATAAATGCACTTAGTCACGAAAAATCAAGTCTAGCTTTGAGCCACGCAAAAGAAATCATAGCTTTGCTTCTTGGGCACCGGACTGGGATTAATTACACTGGCAAACAGTTGCTGTAAATTTAATTTGACTATTAAAAAAACATTTACATTCCTTCTATTGTAATGCAAAGCATTGTGGGTTACTCTGAATTACAGCATCAGGGTGCACCACTGTGTCTAACCACGTTAGCGATGTTCCCGTCTCTTGCCTGGTGCTTTAATTGTTTTACAGACAAGGTTACGAAACTCTTGAGATATACCAGCAAGGCACTTCCAACTAGGTTTCTTTGTCCTGCAAAGAGGGGATTATTTGCACTTTGTGGTTGGTTTGGGCTATACTTATGCCTTGTCCGTTTGAAGGTAAGCACTAAACTGACCTTGGATCAGCTCCCGGTATATCTGTGATGCGTCCATTCACGGTGTGGCGGCTCGGATAACATTTATTATTTATCTCTCGCTGGTCTCTCAGAAGGCTCATCCATCCTGTGGACTGTGTGCTACACAGGTGTGAGATCTATAAAGAGCTCACCGCTGTAATGTTAATTTCACCTGACTCGCCAAGCCGCCTCCCTAAACCTGTCGTAACTGAGCGCTGCTCCGCTACAGCTAACCCTGGGAATTCTGGAGAGGCCAATAGGCCCATACTGATGTAAAGCAAAGAAATAGAATGGTTTCCACTATTGCTGAGTAGTTCCTCTATATGTGTGGCTATCTCCGTATATGACTACCTGACGGAACACTCAGTCATACTCTGACAGGAAGTTGATTATCCCTATTCTGACACGCTACTTCTGCTCACAATTGATCTTGTTTAGTTTGTTTTTCTCTAGTATGGAGGTTGAGAGCCTAATCAGTCAATTGAATACTGCTGGTTCCAAATCTTAAAAGGTGGCTACTGACTAATATTACAGCTCTAACTGTTAGAAGTGCTCTTAAGCAAAGCCCTTGGTGTTTTGATATTGCTCTGGCATCCCTGCAGACATGGAGAGAGCTATAGATTGCTGCTTTACTGCATTTATGCCAGAGGGGACTTTGTTACAGCAGTAAAACGAAGGCACACAAAAAGGAGTGTGTGCGTGTGTGCGCCATCGATGGAATACAAAAGACCTGCTTTTCCCAAAGTCTGAGATGAGTTTGAAGGATAATGTAGGCTGACCGATGACTGAATGTTGAGTGCTATGGTACATTTAAAATCAAAGAACTAGTCAGGAATAATAGGGTATTGTTGTATGAATAATGTACAGTATTGTCTTGTGGATAGAATAGAGTTCACTGAATGGAGATATATTGACTCACTAGAGCCTGGCTTTGTTTGCACCAGATACTGTATGAAGTAGGTTAGTGGATCGCAAGCCACGTTGGCGTGAATTGTCTCCTGGGTTTAGGTAGATACTCGTATAGTATATACTGTATTTGCACTTTAGTGTATGCTGCTTATTTTTTATTTATTTATTTTTTTGTCCTTTGCCCTGAAAAAGAAAATAGTCTTACCAAGTTGTTTACATGGCTAAGGGCTAATACAGAGAATACTGGGCTAATATTCCCTTTCACATGCAGTGTGCAGTCTGATTACGTAACACTCCCAACAATGTTTCATAATATAAAATGTGCAAAAGACCACAGCATGGGATACTGTATGCATGCCATAATGCCATTTTAAAATCCCCAGTTGAGACACTTATTGCTGTATACGTACATGTCCAAACATCCAGTAATAAATTGTTGGGGAAAATGCTACTTTCCAAAAACGGCCTTATTCTGGCTATCTAAACAATATGCTATTTACATTCCCGGCATCAAAATAGGATGATTATTATTGTTGTTGTTATAAATAACAATGAAGCATCAGTGTGTGCGTGTAAACCCACCCTTGGCTCTCAGAGATCTGGCCACAGCCAAGCTACTGTCAGATGCAGAAGATGTCCAGGCCTGTCATACTGAAGGTGACCTCCTGCTGGTTTTTAGACTTGTTGTTCCCAAATGGTACTCGGGATTTACATGTAGATAATGAAAGTAATTATAGAGATGGCTGTGCGAGGTTAATAAACTGAGAGAGAGACTATATTATTGTATCTTTTGCACCAGGCTACTGTTACACTTACACTTATTCCTAAACAGACTACTAATATAGAAGAAACTTTTTGTAGAAACATTAAACAGATATTGAAGTTTAGTAAAACGATAGTTTCCTTACCTCACTCTAATATTGAATGTATAGCCAATTTAATTAAGCAAATTTATCATTGTGTTTTTCTTTTTCTTTTTTACTCTATTGGGTTCCATTGGTCCATCAAAAACACACCGTCTTTGATGTTTGGTTGTTGGGTGGAACCTTTCGTACTGTAGTGTTTTTTTGACAGGATTCATCATTGAGAATAATGCAAACAAACAAATACACCCTGGCTTCGGTACATGCGGTGTCCAAATGGAACGCCGCATCCCGAACGTCGGCGCATGGATGTCGGCAGTGAGACAAAGGGCCTGTGCCCAAGAGACTGTGAAATTCCAAAAAGTCTGCACTTAAACAGTTGCTCCCAATAATGATTTATAGATACAAAACTACACAAACTACAAATGGCTCCTGGGCAGTCAATAATACTTTTTAAGGAAGTATTTTACCCCCTCGGCTGTGATGGAAAGCTCTGATTCAGGCCGTCCTCCTAAACCCAGGCCGGCGTTTAATGGCAGGCCTCCCATCCAGTCAGAGGGGGCTACCAGTCCCTGTCAGGCCCCTCCTCTTTCCTAACCCCATTGCCGACTCACTGTCCCTGCCTTCCATTTTTACACTCCTCCCTCCCTCCCTCTCTAATTGTCTGCTCTCCCTAAAACGACACTGCCAAGAGTGGTGTAGCAGACTGCTCTCCCAACCCTACCCATCCCCCCCCGTATCCTCTGCTCTTTCCTCAAGCTCGCCGCTCTGTGTGTGTGGTGTGTGTCTTCTCGTCGGTTTGCTCCTCCCTTCTGTCTGTGTGTGTGTCTCTCTCTCTCTCTTTCTCTCTCTCTCTCTCTCCGCCCGCCCCATGTGTGTCTGGTTGGCATAAGCTCGGCGAGGGCTGGAGCCCTGCTTGTGCCACAGTGGGCCCTCGTCATCCTCCTGGCGCTTGTTTCCACCACCACTCTCTCTCTCCAATCGGGTTCATTCAGTTCCTCTCTCCATTCACAGCAGTTTGCTGCAGACGCTGAATAACCGACTGTCAAAACCACCAGACTGGCGCTCCCTGCAAGGCTGTGCTTCTGGCGTCGCGGAGCAGAGCTTCCTGGTTGCGTGATTTCAGTTCTACGTAGCTCAGCGTTGAGACAGTCAAGCGCGTGTTGGGCCACGCATGCGGTTCCATTGGCGAGAAGAGATTACAGGTCCCAGCGAGCCCGGGGGTCGTCCGTGGGAGGGTTGCACTGCCTCTCCAAGTGGGCCCCAACACACCAGCTTGATAAAGGCACTCTGGTAAATAGGGTTGTTTTTAAAAACTGGCCTGCAGCCCTGTGCAATGGCCAACCACTCTGTATGCCATCTGCTGACGGCACAGCACAGTCGGGCCCCGAGCACACACTAACGTGAGTGTGGGAATGCGGTTAGACTCCTACCAACACTGGCTTTTTGTGTGTGCAATGATATCAACATAAAGATCAGCCTTTAGTCCAGACAGCAGCGTCTCAACTGAACAAATTGCACAGTTTATTACCTATGCATCTGTAGTTTCTGTCGGAGGCAATTTAAACTTTAGTAGAACTTAATAGAAGTGAAACCCGCCAGTTTCACTTCAATTTATTGTAGATTGAGGCAATTCAAAAGTGATTCAGCCACCTGCTCATTCATAAGAGCATTTCCATTTGCAGTTGACTTTTGGTCTGGCTTCTAGGTGCAACATTTGCAAGAGAGTTATGGCAAGCAGCACACAAGGTAGTTACGTTTTTGCCCCCATTGGCCCACAAGCTCCATACGCTGTTTGGTTTTGAAGTGAGAACATACCGCTAATGACCCAATGACCTAATTGTCATTGTGTTGCAGAGATGCAGTAAACTGGACAGTTCAAGCTGTCCATGCTTCCGAGGAAACTTGACGGGACGTTTGTTAAACCTTGACATTTCCAATCCAGAATGGAAATGTATCAAAGGTATTTGTGCATACCAGTTGAGCTTACCAGAACACCTCCTTCCAGCAGAGACGCCAAGCTTTGTAGACACATTAGAAGTAAGTTTTTGAGAAGTGATGGTGGTTGGCGAAAAAACAAACTGACACGAACTTACCCGTTTATCACGTACCACGAACAAGGGCTCATATCATGCCAAAGATCACTGTGTGGACCGAGGTAAAGATACTTTAGAGTCGAGGGTTTACCAAAGGTTTAGTGTTGCTTGAACTCCAATCCTGCATTAAAAATTAAATTCATTGAGGATATTCCAGAGAAGTTGCTGCTGTTTGCCCGTATTGGCCGCTAAAGCACACAATTGGGCCATTCTGTTGTGAGTGATTGGATTGAACAGCTCTGTGTTTGCCGTAGGTATGCCTGGTTACCATTATTACTCATTATGAGCACCTTGAATTAATCTTCCCCTGGCTCTGACAATATGCTGCACACGGCTCCTAGCGGGGCACACTTTCTTGAAGCCACTTTACATACTGCTCCATATTTTATGCTTCAACCATGACCGGTCTAAGGACCACGCTGAACTGTATAATTTAAATAATCCCCAGAGGATGATTTGACCATCACTAAAGTCAGAAATCTTCAAATTATTATTTGTGTCTTGTCCAAATGTGGGGAATAATTCTTTTTTTTGTTGGTTAAGTCTTTGGCTAACTCGGGGTCACAGAGACGTGCTAATCCGGTCCAGGTTTTGGTCAGAAAGGGAGTACTACATTGTCAAGCAAGGATTCTACTACAGGCTACAAATGCTGAGAGGATTTGCGGCCCCGCCTGCCTCTCGCTGCACTGCTTATCGAGTCATTGACTTGGGCTTGCATTACTCATTGGCAGGTTGTGTGGGGATCCCTGCTGGTTGGGCGATCTACAGTGCTAGCTGCACAGCGACCGCATCCAGATGGTCACAGCTGCGCGGCTTTCTCCATTTGTGTGTATGTGTAATTGCACATCTGGCGACTCGAGGCCAATGCCGATCATGCTAGCAAAGCGGATGTGTCAGTGAGTACAGCAGCACTGATGGAATCGCAAGCCTCTCTGTGTTTACCCATGGGGATGGGTGTGTGTGTGTGTGTGTGTGTGTGTGTGTGTGTGTGTGTGTGTGTGGGGGGGGGGGGGTCAATTGTT
>JAODLI010050106.1:0-16597 GCA_027575585.1 Percopsis omiscomaycus | reverse complement strand
AAGCCCTAGCGGCCACACCTCCAGCCAATGAATGATCACCTTACCTGTGAGTGGTTATTTTGAATCTCAGAACTATATAAGCCAGAGCGTCCTATTCTTCATCAGGAATGCGGTTGGTGGAGCATTACGAAGCTAACGTGTTTCTCCCTTGCGGCCGCATTGTAATTTCATGCATTGTTTATTAATAAATATGTTTTTTGATTCAGCCCTTACAGCACGAATTGGTCTTAAGTCTGTATATGGTTAATTAATTACCATCAAATCCTTATTCTATCCTCCCTTTAAAAAAAAATCCTTCTTTCTACTCTGCTAGATAAGCACTAATGTTAAGCACTTTGCAGTAAGCAGTTATTACAGTTTTTCTTGTTTGTTTTGACCTGCTTAACCAAACTGGGATCCACTCGGCTTTCATCATCACTGTCTCAGCAGAGCAGAGGACACCTCTTGCAAATGTGTTAACCATTTCTCATTGAATTGACACATTTTCTCCACCCTTTTGCAGAACACTTAACACGGATGTCATTAAAGCAGTCCAAACTCCATTGTTTTAGCTATGGTAACCAAACAGAAACCAACTGTTCCTAACTATTAGAAACTACTTACATCAGTATGAAACCACTGTAGCACCTGTTTGACACTCCTTCACACAAATCTTCAATTAGCACTCAGTCTGCAGGGCTTAAAAGGTGCAGCGTCTTTGTTTTTTGCCAACATGGATGGAAGAGGACTAAGGCAGATGAGAGTGAGAGGAAGAGGTAGATCTGGATCTGGATCTGGAAGGGCTCACGTTTCTGATGAAATTCGGGCAACTGTTGTTGATCACGTTTCAATCATGGCCTTTCACTTAGAGAGGCTGGACAAAGAGACCAACCTGTTCTGAACAGAAACACTGTCGCATCCATTGTCAGAATTTTTCGACAGGAAAAAAGGTAATGTTGCGGTACAGTATATACCAAAATATCTTTAGTGATATCCCACAGAGGAGTTCTTCAGTGCTTGGAGGTGGAAGGTATATGATCACCATCCCTATGAGCAGATGCCCTTGCTAAATGCAATGACTGCTGCTTCCCAAGAAATAGGTGCAGACAAATGTCAAAGTTGGATAAGGCATGCAAGAAGATTTTTCCCTCAGTGCATTGCAAAAGAGGATATTGAATGTGACGTGGACAAGGCCATGTGGCCCCATCGTCAAGACAGAAGGGACTGAGTATCAATCGTGGCTATTTCTTATAATCTACAGTAATAGATGTTTATACTTTACTGTAATTTTTAAAATTTCTTATACTCTAATAGATTTTATTTTGTTTTACATGTATTTTGGATAATATTTACAGTATTTCAGTTTTCAGCCACAATTTAAAAATAACAATCAATGGCATCAATAAAATTTGCATCAAAGCATTTCTGATTCTCGATCCAATTCTTTGCAAGAAGGCAAATTTGACAACAAATGGCACTGGCATGAAAGCTATGTACAGTAACAGTGACAAGCAATGGTGCACTGATTCGCACTGAGTGCTGTATTTTGTATTTTGTTGTCCACTGTGTACTGGTTGATTGGAAGAGCTCATACAATTGTTTGCAAGTTCTGGTGTTTGAAGGCAAAATTAGCATATTTTAAATGTTTTGACACGGTTGGAACCTTTTGCAAACAATGTGTCATTTTGACCATGAGTGCCACTGTTTTGGCCGGTGTGTTAACTGTTTTGAAAATGTGGAGTTTGAGTTGACTGCTGCATCAAAGCAATTAAGAAAAACTGTAACTTTTTGAAGCGTGAATGATACACTTTCGAGTAATAATGTGCAAATTCATAGGTGAAGTAACCTTGTTACATAATGCTGTTAACAAATGTAAGTCGCATTGCTTAAAAGCGTCTGCTAAATGCTTAAAATGTAAATGTACATGAGAAAATGTTTAGTGGCGTTGAATTTGATATTGCCAGACAAGTGATTTGCCTATGCTGCACCGCTTGACATGGCCAGAATTGTAATGTAGTTTTATCAAGTTCAGTTTTTGCCACCACTCCAAAACAATTTTTTTTTTGCTTGCACGCTTTCATTTTGCGCACGAGCTGATCCGTTTCCTCTGGCAAATGCACCATTATAATAGCAATTCGCCATGGTGCAAGTGCACCTGGCTTTTAAAGGGAATGGGAGATTGGTTTATTGCATGTTATGCCCAAAACACATCCATGAATAATAATGACAGTACAATCCTTTTGTGTCTGGCGCTGCGACCATTTTTTCTGTCATTAAACCAAAATAAGTGGATTTGGACACGCCCTAAATGCACTTGTGCCGTGCGCTTTAGACCGTGTGCTTAGATCGTTAAAATAAGACACTATGTCTCTAAACACCTCACACTACACCATACTGTAATATGCACAAGTAATAGGTTCAGAACAGCGTCAAATCAGGAACGCCCCCATGATTGTAGAGAAGAGTGAATCAGGCCCGACATCAGCCTAATTATACGATAACATGCACCAAGCGCAAGGAGCCCTAGAGCACCAGACAGAAGAAACAAAAGGAAATAGCACAGATTGTGGATGTTGTTTTATCAAATTCAGTTTGTTGACTGGTATTTGCCACCATTCCAAAACACACCATTACATCAAACAGGTCATGGGAAATGTCCCCATATGAACATAGGGTCTTGCTAGCTGACTCCAAAGATATTCATCAAAAGGTACACAAGCACCAGCAAGACAGAAAGAAATTCGTAATCTTGTAATGGATACTGCAATGTTTTTTTTCCTGTTCAGGAGTTCTCTTTAGAGTTCATAAAGTGCTCTTTGTGAACTGTATTTGATTTAGGGATGCAGCAAAATGGCAGTCAATTAATCGTTTGTCAGGATAAAAGTCTACTTTTGTCTACTTTTTTGCTCTGGGTTTTACTCTGAGACACTACTGCTTCCACAAAACTCCTCATAGTACATTTAAGAGTTAATCAATCACATTTCAAATAATGTAGTAAGAATGTATTTAAATTATGTTGATTATCCCGAAACAAAATAACAAACCTTACTGCACCGTAATGACAGACAGATGTTTGAGTTAAGATGGCTGATTAGACCACCCTTCAGGTTGAAGGCATACTGTACAACACTATGCTCCAATTACCATTGCAGATTTCTTTTGCACATGCACAGACTTCCGGTTTTCTAATCCAGCTGAGTGTATATTGCTTCATAAAGTGTTTCAAGAAAAGATACGATAGATTAACTCCTCATACTAGTGGATTATGCAGACCAAGCCAACAGCGCACAAGCGGTGGGGGTGGGGGTGGTCAAAAGATGGACAGAAATGGTATGCTGTAGGTGGTGTAAACGTGTAAATCGGCCAATCTCCCATTTAGAGTGCATTTCGACCGATAATGATCAATGAACCATTCAATCAGTTAATTCTTAGCAAACGTAAAAATCAAATGAATAAAGAATACATAAATAAGTATAGTAAATAAATAACAAAAACAGCAAAAGACAAAAAACAGCTCACTAAAGTAAGAATGTGCCATTGCTATTAGACATACTGTACATCTATTCACATCATCCAAAATCTTCATGTACTGCTTAACTTCTCCCAATGGAATTATGTTACACAGCTTTAGGTCCTTTCATATTGAATTTAAGTAGAAGGTTCAAAGTATGAAAAATCCCTTTTACAGGGCTGGGGACTAACAATAACCAATAGTCCTATTAACAGAGATAGCTTCCATCATGTCTGTCATGTCAGCTAGCACATACATCATAGAAGAAGAAGTAGTCAGTTGTTTGAGATGTGACACTGGGTGTCTGCCTAATAGACCTATCCAAACAGATGTATTGCTGTGATCAAAGAAAACTGCTTCCACACTACATTAAAACATGTGTACACATATTTAAAATATGAAATATTTGTTACTTATTATATTAAAGAGACTGTAAAGATGGGTGTTAACTCATGGCTGATAATACCACTTCTCAGGGTGAAGGCAGGTGGTCCTGTGATGTCACAAATCACAACCAATCATATAGAAGGTGTTCATTGTCCAGTCCCAACATGTGCGAGTTGCGGGACACTGGGCATGTCCATACCAGCTAGTGGTCAAAGATTCCATTCAGCCAATTATCTTAAACACATCTGTCTATCTTTCCTGTCACTAAAGATTAAGTATCTGAAGAGATAAGTCTTTAGTTCAGCCTTTAGACAAACAAAACATCAACAAAAGCTGCAATTTCAATATTTATGACATGAAACTAGACCTCAAAACATAATGTTCTGATGTTCAACCCATCACTGAAATTGCTTCCTGAGAGCCTGTCTCCTCCTGACTGAAGTAACTGACTGACCACTAATAAGAGAAAATACATTAACAAAGCAAAACATATTTAAATGGAAACCACAAAATATTTTATTCACATGGATGCATCTGCCACAGAGACACAAGGAGAAAAACATGTTTTTAAGGTTTTCTTGGAGTTGTACATGTACAAGTGACTTCCGTTGTCTACTAATACTACTAGCCTCTGCCAGCAAACCCCTCTCCCCCCAAACAACATAAAATGGCTATTTAGCTGAAAATACGCAGAATAAAGTGAAGAAATAGAGGGTTTATTCCCAGAAGATATATGACGGAGTGTGAATCGCACAAAAGCACCAACCAAAGGAGCCAACCAATGAGCCAACAAGGTGAGTTCTCCTCAGTTAAATCTACTTCACACAGCACTTCAACATGACAATATATGGCTAAATATGAAGCACACAGGACTAGTTTCTGGGGTGGAAAGGATGACCAAAGGCTTTTACAAAACCTCCAGCAGGGTTGTTGCAGCTTAGCCAAGAAGCTTAAGATAAACAGTGTGTGTGTGTGTGTGTGTGTGTCGATGAAGCGTGTGATGGTCTGCTTCTGCAACATCCTCTCTGGGTGGGGTTTATTCCCACTGTGTATGCTATGGGGAGCCAGTTCATTCTGGCAATGAAAATGGGCTTTTAAAAAAAACTGTTGATTTTAGAGCGTCACAGCCTGTTTGAGTTTTCCGTACATTTCAACACCACGAAAGTTGGTTGGCAATGAAGTGACTAATTTTGGGAAACGTCAATGTCAGCAATGCCTATTAATGTATTTATCATGGTACTCTTTTGTGTCGAAGACCATCAGGTTGGTTCAAAATGGCTTTTTTATGCGATTGCTGAGTCTCTCGCTTGTTTAGCCATGCTGCATGGGCATGGTTCCAGCCTGGCCCGTGATCGGACTGAACTCTCAGGTGGCAACAGAGCTGACAATCTGGACCACCTCGCCGTTCTCCCCCCGAATGGCTCCCTGGATGGCCTCCTTCACCTCGATGTCTCCCTGCAGGGCCGGGGCCAGCTCCGCTGCCTTGTATAAAGATAAAGGGAGGGGAGAGGAGAGGAGATACACTGAATCAAACGAAAGACCAAGAATGGGAGATGAGAATTGTAGGAGTGTTGAGAATCGCTAATAGGCTACAGGCTTTGAGAGAAGCTAGTCGTCGGAAGGAGAGGAGCAAAGGTGAGCCAGATGATGACATACTAAGTGTGTTAGGCAGCAGATAGAGATGCATGGTGTGGTGGGTAAATCTCCTAAAAGATCATAAGTTGATGACTTATGAATCCTGGAGGATGACCGGGAACTGTGACTCACTCCTTCCTCGAGCGCATGCCAAAGTTCACTCGAACTAAACATACCTGCAGCTGTCAATCCTCCCCTCCAAGTGAGCTCGCTGTCAGTAACAGCACTGATGAGAGCCCAGCTGGAGAACATACAGGACAGTACAAAGAAGCATCACAAAGCTAGGCTGACGTACTTTCACCATGGGAAGTAAAAAGTAGTATGTGGAAATTTTCTATGTTGAATAGCACTGGACTCGCTCTCCAAAAGCGGATACAGATGGATAATGAAATAGCTACCTCGATTGTATGTTTGGCAAGCTTTTCTCAGATTGTTTTGGCAATGTGTTAAAGAAGTACCTAGAGGCAACTTGTCTACACGGTGCCAGCTTTGAACCTGGGGCTGAAAAATCCCCAAAGTATGCCTATAAACTATTGAAAAGCAATCAGTCACTCAAATCAATGTCCATTGCGCACTCTATTTTATCTAGTTTGTAATGGAAACTATTGAATAACAAAAAAGGAAACATGCAGAGATAAATATATCGCAAAGCCTAAGTAATTTTTCAAGAACTTGGATAATATGCAATAATATATAAATGCTGCCATGTGTTTGAAAACAGATGAGAGGAATTTGTTTGAATCAACACTTCAATGAATCAACGCTGACCACCACCTGACCTTTAAAATGGAATTCACCATGACATTGGCAAACTGTAGGAAAACACAGACAAATTATATCTCCCCTTCACTAGATAGGCCAAGTCATAAGAATATTTGTTGCTTTGTTAACCACGCAGTCATGTTTCTTTGCAATCCAACTCTTTCCCGCATCTGGGAGTGAAGCCTAATTAAGTTCAGCGGTGAAGTTTGAATACGCATTGTTCAATACGAATCAAACTGTTCACAGTTGCCTCCGCCCCTACACTCCTGTGCATTTTCATATATCCCTTACTTCATCCTGATGATGTATAGGACCCAGTCAACTTTGTTGATTTCTGTCAAGATCTATGTGTACAATCAAACATTAGTGGGGGGAAAATGCTCTTTATAGACCTAAACCCCATTTGAAAGGAAGCCGTCGAGAAAACAAACAACGTGATTGCTTTCTGCATTGTACAAGATAGAAAGCAGACATTGGAATATAGCGCATGAGGTGGCAATCACGTGTACGCTATTAAAAAAAAACAACAGGGTTATATGACCTGCACCAAAGGAATTAATCAATGTAGGATGTCCCGGCTCCACCCGTTCTCTCAAGGGTAAGGAATGGATTACCTTGACAACGCCACGCCAACAACGGGACAACAGGGTTTACAAAGAGAGGAATGTTTCACAGAGTGGCTCCATTCCACTGATGGCTGTTTGTTTTGATCATCTGCTCTGTGTCTTGTATAGAAGCACTTATGATTGATCTCTCAGTACAAACTACAATATGATCCAAATTAGTGTAGGGATGATATTTCCAGCCACAAATCCAAAGCAAACATAAAAACAGCAGAGAGGAAAAGGGATTCCAAAGACACCTGTAGTCATAATAAAAAGCAAAGCTATTGCAATGCAAAAGGTGAAAAGGTTAAACTGCAATGCAGTATATGCAGTAATAATAGCATGTACTGTACGAAACATTTAAAGTTTAGTAGCAACCAAGCTGTTTATAATTCTAAAGCACCAGAATGCCTTCACACCCACCGGGAATGTAGGCTACCCATAACAGCATGTGACTTGAGGGTAAGTGAGCAATAAGGAGAAAATGGGACATTTTAAATGTTTGGAGAACAATGGAAAATTGTTGTCTTTTGATATTCCTGGCAAAACCATTTGGACCACTTGAAAGGTGTCTGCTGGGAGTGCCTGTACACCCTTGCTCATACACATGGCTTTCATTCAGCAAATCTGCCATCCTACCATTTAAAGCTAATCTACTAATTATTATGTTTCTCCCTCTGATAGCCCGTCTATGCGTTCTGTATTGTTAAATTACTGTTTCTGTAACACACCTCCTATGGACTGAAGCTGAGTGTATTAGCTTTAAGTAAAGGTGCAAAAGCATAGAGCGCTGTACCTGTAAGCAAAGTTGCAGATATTACAGCCATATTTTAATTTTGACATGGCACTCAATATGAAATATTACAAAATGCAGTCTGTCTAACCTCTCTCTATGAGCTTGTATAAACCATTATAGGATACAAGGCGGCATGTGTTTGCTTTAACAAGCAGAACTCATTGGCTGCTTGTCCTGACAAAATACAGAGATTTAAAAATCCTGCCATAGTACATTAGGAAGATTTACAATTGCTGCTACAGTCTTGGGTCCTCTGACCCCTGAAATTATTTTAATTTATAATGAGCTTTAAATTATATATTTGGTACTATTTAATGATTCTTTTACACTATTTACAGAAATGAAATCCTGGCATTTAGGTGAAGCGTAAGAAGAGCACTATAGGCCAGCAGGTTCCAGCACTTTAGGAGTGGCTCCATTAAACCACTTGAACCTCAACTGAAGGTAGAATCCTTCCAGCGTCTGTCCGAGCGCTCGGTATAAAGGAGAATAAATAGCATTCATTCGAAAAAAAATGGTGCGAGAGGATATAGGGGAAGAAAAACGGAGCTTCACCATTTGCTGTGGTTAGCCTCAAACGCAAACGCATGTGAAGTGTGATTGGTTAAGATTAGTATTAGGGTCGGTTTCACCTCAAACAGAGGGGGTGGCTGGAATCGTCCACTAACCCGTTACACGTGTTCGCACATGCACATTCGCATGGGAGGACGCAAGAATGTGTCAGTGTGCGCGTTTGTGCGTTACCTGTACAGCGGCTGTGTGATCGGAGACAGGGGCTAGTTGGACATATTGAACCTGTATGTCAGGGGGTAGCGAGGTACCGTCTACTGCTGTGGCCCCCCCGTCAGCCGATGCCACTGCTATCAACTGCGCCCCGCGTAACACCTAGAAGGGAGAGAGAGAGAGAGAGAGAGAGAATCACACATTCAATGGGTGGTTCATGAGCTTTATCGCAGGGGTGGTTGCAAGCTATTAACAACACAGAGATTTTGTCAGTTGCTTCATAAACTACTCCACACACACCAATGAATTCAACATAATTTATGAAAATAATCAAACAGATGTCCCAATCCCCACTTTGGCGACTGATCTACACAGGCAACATTATTATTTCAACATTGCCATCACAATAAGGTGCGTCATCGGAGTTGACACCTGTTGATGGGACTGTTGTGAATGAAAGCTTCCAGCCACGACTGTAACTAGCCGGCAGGGAGGGTTTAAAGACCAGCTGTCTGGCAAGAGCTGTAATAAAGGACAGTCCGCTGTAACAAGCCCGATTAAGAACAAACAGCAGAAAGCCTCAGTAATGTCCTATCGGATGTGTTTATGTTCTTTTATTGATCACAGCCATTGGTGTGTAACAATGCAGTGCCACATGTGCATGTACACGCACGCACACATGTACTGGGAGTCCGTGTCCCGGTCTGGGACGCGTACGCGCGCAGCCTTGCAGTGGTATCTTGGTGATAAACAGTGTACATGTAAACACAGAGTGTTTACATCTATCAAGCTGGAGAGGAACTTTATGGCCCCTTCACTTACATTTTAACAAGTTATTATTTTCCGAGCTGCATAACATGAAATGGCAGTTAGCTTTTATTTGTTCGATATGAGAAATGCAATAGCACAAAATACACAGAGACAGAGAGACAGAGAGGGTTGGAGGGAAATGCTAATGCTAATCCCAGTGAAATGCTAATCCCAGTGCCTTGCTAGGTATTCCTAGATCACTCGAACATTGCTGTCTGTTAGAACAAAAATTAAACTATTTTCTAAACTAGAAGTAACAAAGTTGCGTTTAAAATCTCCATTCTCAGCCATTTATTAACAAGGTGTTCTCAAAGGAGTTATGGTTTACTGAAAACATTCCGATTCAAATCACCTCACAATCTCCCAACTTGGTCCTGCCTTCTGTATCCTCTATAGCAGGCTTTCCAGCATACATGTCAACCCAGGCCAGACCAGGGACATGCCCAGGAGAAATTTACAATTTGAGGGCGAATATGCAAGTCTGCAGAAAAGACAAAACCTCACAAACTTTAATTACAGATGCTGTTTGTTTCCCCCTAACCCTTCCAAACACCCCTCCCCCCCAAAAAAAATAAACAGCACCCCTAGCCCAAGTTTGACTTTGAAGCTCTGACTCAGGGACCCTCTTGGAGCTTGGTTAACCCGCTGACTAACCTTGACTTTGCCATATTCACCACAAAGACTTGCCGCCTCAGCACCCAAATGGGCCAGATGTCGCTGGCCTGATGGAATCTATTAGTGCAAGAAATCTTCCTGACTCGAGACCAATGGCAGACACGGGATTGGCCGGGCCGAGTTGAAAGTCTAGACATGATTGAAGACATTTGTTAAGGGAGACAAATTAATCCCAGTGTTAATGCCTGGATGGAAATCAATTGCGACGCTGGTCTAGTTGATTACACTGTTTTAGAAGTGATTATGCAACACAGACACACAATTGAAAGATGCACACAGCCACCAAAAAAAAAAAAATTGTTGGGAGGTCAACTCAACTCAAAATGTGAGAAATCCTCTTTAACACACAAACCAATGTCTAAGTGTCTTCCCTGTTGACACGCACATACATCCTCTCATCCCTTCTGGATCCGCTGTCCCCTGATTAAGAGCTCATAAAGAGCTCATAAAGAGCTTGTGCCAACTGTCTGTGCATGTAAAACTCTGCATACAATATGTGTAATTGCACGCATGACAGTGTGTCCGTGATTGCTCAGAGCCGTGTATCAAAACGCGTGATTAGAGGAGTTTGAGGGATGCTAAGGCTGACACTTGAGACAGTAAACACTTGTCTCATCCAATTAGATTCTCAGACTCCTTTTGAGAGCAGTTTGCATTCTCAGCTGTGCGGATCGCACAGGAGGAATTCAGAGTTGGAATGGTGTGTGAGATCTCTACGGTGATAGCACAGGAAACTTCACTAATCCACATCCTGTCTCATGACTTTGGTTTTGAGGACATCTCATCTCCACTATCCTGACACGCCTGGCATGCACTGAGGATTCCATCAAATACACTTAGAACTTTTAATGCATTCTGAAAACACACATGTGCTGTATACACAGGTTCTGGGAAAAATTAGTAGATTGTCATATTTGATTACGTATGCATGATCATGTAAAAGTCTTTGGCTTCTAACGCACCAAAAAATTATAGCCCATTTTGCCAATGAGCAAAGAAGAGTAAACAAGTTACAGATCTTAAAGGGACACCCCGATTTTGTTACAGTGTCTATAGTAAGACATAAGACAATCAAGTAAAAAATGCAATGATAACGCAATGAAAACCTTTTATTAGTGAAATGATAGGAGAGAGGTTATGGATAACGTTGAAGTAGCATATTTTAGTAAAAAGCTAAAAACATTACAGAGGAAGTTGAGAACACAGTAAAAGGGGGCTGTTTGAACAATCACCAGCTAACATCAGCAACAGTATCATCCTTGGCAAACATCTCAGCTCTCAGCTTTAACTGTATTGTATTTCAGCTGACAGATGGGGTGATCCCTGTTATATACAGCCAATATATTATTTTTGACAGCATGAACTCATTCTGTAAGAAAAGGGCCAGTCAGTCGATCTTAAGTGCTCTAGTTATAGTTGACCTCCAGCTTTAAGAGACTGGGACCCTTAAATATTCACTGATGACTGGCCGTCCCCATACCTGAAGGCCACAAAGCAGAACAGACAAACTGGACTAAAGGCCTATGCTATAAAACTGCTGTACGAGCCCTTGACAGACATAGCTGGAGAGAAGTACACTGACGAATCAGTTAGCTAGCTGCTATGGCCTTGATAAAAAAAAAAAAACAGGAAAAAATGGAACAGGAAAAAAAAAAACTTTAATCCTTTGCGAATGCTGTAATGCTTTTGCCAGTAATGGATCTAGGAGACTGAGGAAGTAGAGCAACGGGAAGAGAGACGCAGAACAAAACAACAACATCAACCCTAATGCAAAAAACATTCAGGCTTAGCAGATTGAATGGCAATAAGCAACTGTATCAACAAGGGTTGATACAGTTGGATTTCAAATGGAAACGATGATGAGATTGATGAGAGATATGAGAGCAAAAGCCCACTCTATTTTGCTCTATTGGATTGCCTTTGCCATTGGTATTTGCCTCACAAAAGGCAATCTGATCTGTAACACAGAACCTGAATTTTTAAACACACCCCCCCCACCCTCCATCCAAAACACTTCCTCCACCCCTGAGCACAAACATTCTTGGTACAGCCTGGCATTGTTTCCCAGGCTCGAAGGAGGTCTCGCCTGTGTATCAGATTAAGCTATGCGTCACCCACCCAGTGTGTGTGTGTGTGTGCGAGTTTAACGTTTAAGGATTTTGCTTCACCCCTGTCCTCAAAGTCCACAGGAATCACTCCTATTATACACTCCCTCATACACAAAGCACCCACACACTTATCATAAAAAAAGATCCCGCAAATCTGGCAACTATCATTCCCGATGGAATATCTCCCCTCCTTTCAGATCTTGGGAGAGAGGGAAAAAAAAGAAACATTTGGAGTGGCTAGAAGTTCCTCCCATCTTTGCAGCCATCAACAACATCTGCAGCCCTCCTGAGCCTGGACAGATGTCCAAGCTGCAGCCCTCGTTCGGAGAGGAAGGGGTCAGATAAAGAGAGGCTTCAGGATGACAAAAGGCCTGGCTAGGCTGTTGGGATGCCTGTAGAACTGGCAAGATGAATTGAGACTTTCAAATTAAAAGTTATTTTTATTGAAAAGGTCCACTCCTTCATTTGTGACTTAAAGCTGTGAGAGTGCACACCCTTCCCACACCTGAGTGCTGATTGGTTTCACATTCAAAGGCTCTTTGTTTAGTGTGGATTAGTGAAGCAAGATTCCTTGCTCAGTGCTTCACGTTTCCAACTACACCAGTAACCGGCACCTGCATTTAATCAAACCCTCCCCTGCACATCCCACCAGAGAGGAGTCAGAGATGTTTTATAGGAAAACCATCTTGGCTTCAACTCTGGTCCGGGACCAGCGGAAAGAGGTACGGGCAAAAGTAAAAGCAGTAATTAAGAAATGAAGAAAAGGAAGGATACTCTGGCCAACATGTCTGCTCCTCAGCAGCAATCTGAACTGGGTTTGGCAAGTGTCAGAGGCATTTTTATGTCAGTAAATTTCACAATTTCAGATGATGACTTTATTGCGTTTCTAATTACCTTGTTTGATTCAATATAGATGATATAGATAGATTACATAACCCCACTAAAACCTGTCACAACATGTCACGCCTGGTCCGAATGCAACAGCCCATCTCAAATCTTACATCTGCCACCCAACATCATGTGGAACCTGCTTTCTAATCGAGGATTCCCCTCTTTCCGATTCCCATTGGCTTATTGTTGCTTATTTGACAGCTAGCGGGCGTAAAATAGGAAACAAAAGACACCGGCCAGGGGAGTGTCCCTGTCATGCTTGGCTGTGTCAGCGCCCATGCCTTTCTCATCTTACTTTGACATGAGAAGCCGACCAAGTGCGCCAACTTCCCGAGCCGGGGGAGCAAGTGAATAAGAGTGATGTTCCCTGGGACTGGTGAGATAGGGCTGCCAGAGACTTGTGCTAATGATGAGTAACAGTAACATCCATCTGGTCCCACCTCCGTCACACAGACAAGAACAGATTCCAGAAAAACCATTACTGGGCGTAACTTTCCCTCTGCTGATATTTGATATTAAAGTAATACTTAACCCAAAAATGTGTGTATGAATTACTCACCCCTCACAGCCAGGTCCGAATTAACACAGTGTGATGCCCTAGAGTAACCACACTTGAAGTGCCCCCCTCCTCCCCCTTTACAAGTAAAATATGGAAATTTACTATGGCTATAAACAGTGATGGGAAAGTTCACTTTCTACATGAACTAGTTCAAAGTTCAGTTCACAAATTTAAAAATTTCCATATGTTGCTGCAACCTATTATTTTTCAAAATTATTTGTCGCCTACATGCTGCTGTCACCTCCATACTGCTTTTTGTTTTGATGACGCATGCGGTGGTGCGACACTGGTGGCTGGTGTTGCCAGATAGCATGTATTTTCCGCTACATATTAAGGCCTGTTTACGGTGTGTTTTAGCCGGGTTTTTGCGTGGAAGGCTCTATAGAAATCTGGCACCCTATTGAACGAAGTTAAACTGAGAGAGCGTGCCGTTCACAGACACCAGAATGAACGAGTTCACAGTGACGTTCATCAAGCAGTAATACACTACGTTCAGTTTACGTTTGCCCAAAATATGAACGAGTTCATGAACTATCGCTCAATGAACGCGTTCAGGCACAACACTGGCTATTAAGGCCATAGATTTACATGAACTTATAGCTGAAGTACAGGCTCACCACACAGAAAAATGTAAGACCCCACAAAAAAAAAACTGACACTATATAGACATGGGTTTACAAATGCAATATTAACCCTTACACTGATGCTCAAATCTGAATGCTACTGACATTCCAATGCAACATGTCATGCTAAATATCATTATTTCCATCATAAACGGCCTGTATGAGGACTACATGCAAAACCATTACAGAGTATGTCTAAAAAATCATTGCACACCTGCCAAATAAGGCAAGCCCAATAACGACTGTTGCAAGCAACCATTTCCACAGCTGAATGATCATAGAGCACCAGGTGAGGTGATGTGAAGGTATAAGGAAGAGCACATTAAGACAATGTATAGGCTATTAGAAATTCTGGTTGTTTTGTTCTTCTGTTGTTTTTAGAAACAGAAATTAAACAGAAATGAAAGCAATGAATACAATAGTGATTTAATTTTCATTACAAAATTAAACAAAAAGGCTTTTTTTCGTTTTCCTTGTCAGAAACGGCAGACAACATTTATAAAGGACTTTCCTTTTCGCCTTTGTAAAACGGAGAATAAAATACTTAATAACTAATGAACCATAGCACTCAGGAATACGAAGGTATACTTGTTTCATACAGTACAGGAGAATGGATTAGTAAAATGGTCTTTGAACATATTTCTATAACCAATAAAGTGTACTACTGGTATAAATTAAATAAACAGCATCTTTGTCTGTGTGTCTCTCCCTCTCTCTCCTTGCTGCTCTCCATGCCTACTTGTGCGTCTTTCAGCAGCAAAACATACACAGGAGAAAAACATAAACAGGAGAAAAACATACACAGACACTAACTGAGCAACCAGTTATAAGAAATAAACGTTCCACAAATATCAAATAAACCACAACGTGTCTGTCCTTCTTCCGAACAAAAAATTGCGGATACATTCTGAATCGTGGCTATGTGCCATTTTTATTGTTTTTGTTTAGCACAACCACTTAGATGATGCCTGTCCATTTTGAATCTGTCTGATATTAGAGATTGGTGGCACTACATCATTGTGGACTCAAATGATCATATATGTAGCTTCACAATAGCTTATGCTTCCTAACTGGATAGTTTTATATCCCTGGAGTTTAACTGATTTGGTGTTATACTGTGGTGATTACGTGTTCCCAATTTTTTTTTGACCAGTGTATTTATATTGTATCGACAGTTAATTTTGTAACTGTTTGCATCTCTTCCTGTAATAAATATATATATAATATATAGAGAATTTCTATTTTTAAGGTCTAGACATTGTCCTAATCATTTGGTGCCCCCCCAACTGGCGGGTGCGCCCGTGCACTCGCCCGATACCATGTACGGATAATCCAAGTAACTTGATTTAGATCTCGTTGATGCCAGGCTCTCGTTGGCTAGCGGTTAGCCAGTCAGAGTCAAGCAGCACAGCTCGTAAAATATTATAAGAGAACTGGCCTAGCCAGTCAGAGTCAAGCAGGTTAGGGTATTGAATACTAATGAGAACTGGCCAAAATCGAGCTGATATTTACGGAAGGCATTTTATACCACCCTAGAATGGCTTGAAACAAGGTAACCAAGGCATATTTTTCACTAAAATTGTTACAGTGTCCATTGTAGACCTTCAGACACTCCACAAATGTAATATAATACGTGTGGGATGGCCCCTTTAAAGCTACAATCTATCACTTTAGGGTAATTTTGGCGACACATAAGTAAAATAAATTCTATGGACAGCATGTGATCGGGCACCCAATTCGGGTACCCATACCTAGAGAACAGAATATACAGGCCTGCAAGTAGGCAGTAGGCAGAATTATTTGTACCTAAATCAGTGATAACAAGAAGTGAAATGCACAGTTATATTGTTTATGTTAGGGCTGCACAATTAAATATATATTCATCATACTACAATTTGGCCACTGCAATATGCAAAATGGCAAAAGGTCTCAGTTACTTAGTGTGAGATTAGTGTGAGATTAATGAATGCACTCAGAATTATGTTTTCCCTTATCTGACCCTTAATCTCCCTGCCATTTATCCACAAAGCAAACCACAGGTCTTTTAAAACTGTATCTGCTGCTGTTAAAGTGTACATTTTACAATAGTCATGAAGCCTCTCTTTGTTTGTCTTTTTGTATTGCACTCTTTTGCCCTCTTATCCTCCCTTTTAGCTCTGGGATTCTTAACAAAGCTCTTAAAAAACGGTTAGCAGCATTCTTGTGAAGAGAAAGAGGACAATGGGAAAACTCAAGGTTCTGGGCCAGCAATTTTGGTCCCAAGGAAAATCACACCCTCGTTTTATAAATACAACCCCACAGGCTGATTCATGTGCAGAATATGACAAATACACACTCTGTGACCCACAGTAAGATGCCAGATCTTTACCGAACCTAAGTCATCACAGGCGTAAGAGGAACTGGTGTCTCTAGGAGCAGTTGATCTGGTCTCTCTCTCACACAAAGGACATAACAATTAATGAGACCACTGCACTGCATATTCTTGTAAACATAATAATATAAATATCAAAAATCTAAAAAAAGTATATGTATA
>JAODLI010050095.1:0-16599 GCA_027575585.1 Percopsis omiscomaycus | reverse complement strand
TTCTGCGTAGTTTGAAGACAAACATTTTCAAATCTTTATCCCGGATATATATATATATTTTAATCAGGAAGGGGGTGTGGGGGTCAAGGCGTTTTTTGGGAGGGTCTTGAGACCCCCCAAGACCCCCCCTGGCGCCGCTGATTACAAGAGACGGCCTTCAATCAAAAGTGTCTCCCTTGCTCATGGGCTCATAGTTAGGCATGCATGGCATGCACGTACGTACACACACACACACACACACACACACACACCTCGGTTGCAGACAGCCTCTTGTCTCCGTTGTCGCTGCCGACCCCTGAGTCAGTGTCTTGCTTCTTGTGCTGGTCAATGTCCTCCGTACTGCAGAGGAGACAGCTGGGTTAGCACAGGACAGTGTACGTGCCTGCGTGCCTGCGTGCGTGCGTGCGTGAATTACATATATATATATATAGTATATACTGTATAGAGTAGTGTGTATATCTGGCCACTGGGGGGCCAGATGCAAAGCAAGGTCCCTGCACCAGCGCAGACACATGAGGACCCCAGTGCATGGACGCATTTGCTGATGAGGTGTCCAAACACAGCGGTGTACACTTTAAGGGTTTACCCTATAAGGAAATACCCTTCCACATTTGGAAACCGCAAAACTAAACTGAAAACTTGTGAAACAATGTGAAAATTCAAACCATTCCAGCCCTGCAGCTCTGATAGCGTGCCCACGATAAACTATTTTGGTCCATCGAATTCAGAGATTCATTTTGTTAAAAAAAATACATTGCCTCTGCAGTACAGAGCTTTTGTCTTTAAGACCCTTCGGTTAAAATAGCAGTGCTCTCTCTCCCTCATTTCCTGCTTTTAAAAGTGTAGGTGAAAAAGACAGGAATAAAGAAGGGGAGGGGAGGGGAAGAAAAGATGAGGAGAGTCGAGAGATGACAAGAGTGAGAGAGAAAGACATTTATGTGTATGTACGATGAAAAGTACGTATGTGGTTTTGAGTTGTGAGAGTGAGTGTGTGTGTGTGTGTGTGTGTGTGTGTGTGTGTGCGTGCGTGCGTGCATGCAGCCAATAAGCTCTCAGGGACAATAAGAACCATTTCCCTGCCCACGCGTTCCAGCAGCGCAGGGGAGGGTTTACGTGGGCGGTCATTACAGGCCAAGAGAACAGAGCACAAACATCCTCTCCGAGTCAAACACGGTCTCAGCAGGATAATGGAGGATTTGGCTCCGCTCGATGAAACTGAGAAAGCACAGGCCATTCTGGGGGAATACAGTGACCGAAAGTGCAAACATAATGTGGTTGGATGGATCTTTGAACACTCCACCACCCTGCAAACTCAGGATTTTGAGCCGACGTCATGTCAAAAGAAAATATTCATATTCATATATATTTTTGTAAATATTAATAGGTTTACTGCAGATTTCCATGTTTTCCCAACTTGTATGCACTAATGTCAGAAGTCAGAAGCACTGTTTAGAGCTTACGTTTTCTTGAATGGGCGTGTTCAAATCCACTTTGTGTGCGAAGTGAAAGCACACAAGCATATTACTATCTTGATAAAGCACACTTAAAATAACAGTGAAATACTGCACCATTGACTTCAGGCCAGGTTTTTGTTGCACAATCGCTTTCTGCTGCCTCAAGACGGCAATGTGCCAACAATGCGCCTGACCACACCCCATTTTTAGACCAACACGCCCACAGGCGCTCAGATGGGCGCAAGTGCGTTTGCTATTCAAACAACGGGGGCGCTGGATGGGAAGAACTAGCAAAGACACTTGGGTCGCACTTGGCGTCGGGTGTAATATAGGGCTCATAGTGTCCCTATCCTGTCTGTTACGCTTCATTATGACACACACACACACACACACACACACACACTGAACAAAGCATACAGCCTTGATGATGCTGTAGTGCCATTTCGTGGGTTTCAAGGTTGCCATGGTAACTGACCTGCCAGCGGTGGGCCGTGATAAGATGAGTCTCTCTATGACAGGCAGGTAGAGAGACTCTGTCATCTTCTCGCTGCGACACGCCTCAATACTCAGGTACTTAAATATGTGGACCTTACCCTTGATGCAGATCTGACAAGAGAGCAGATAATAAAGGCATTAGAAATGGATGCGATCCTGTAACTGTCAGATCCAACGGAAAAGGGTCCCAATAAACCACAACACTTAAGGACATGTCCGTGTTAAGCTAATTTGGAAAACTCACATGCCTGCAAACACGACATAATATTAATAATAATATTCCAAGACATGGCTGTCTTTTGTTAGCATGTTGCTAACATGCCACTTCCTTGTTTCCTTGAGACAGACGTGAGACTTGGCTGAGCTATTACCTGGGCAGGTGGGCTCTGCAGGGGGTTATTCTCTAGCTGTAGAGACTGCAGGTTGCTCATCTTCCTGTAGGACACTGGGATAGTCGACACTTTGTTACAGGAGAAGTCAAACTTCACCAAGGGCAGCTCCGACAGCTCTGTAGACACACACACACACACACATACATAGAAACACACACACACTCATTTAGTTATTCTAATCAAGCACAATCACATGTTTCTCAATTAATAAACTTATTTTCTCTCTTGACCATGTAACACATACTCTCTTAAAGGGACACTTCCATTTGGAATTACTGTACCATTGTGATTCATGTTGTGGACAGTTGTGTGTCACAACATAAACTGTGAGCTGGGACAGATATCTGGGGTTCTAGGGGCACTTTAACACATTTGAAAAGTGTACTTTTACACTTACTTTTACAACAAGCATTATTCAGTACTCCACTTTTTCAAAACTCTTCACACAGTTTTCTTTACAAACACACAGTTTGGCACAACAGTTCCTTTCATGCCCAAAATGTACATGTCTCAAAATCAACTCATGCTAGCATAACATCAGCACTAGTTTATTCCTAGCAGGAACACTCTGTTACTCATAGTACAATGAGCTAAAAACACTACGGTTAGCATTACAGTAGATATAGCATTATATGTAAACCTTTGAAGTAGTAAATACTTTCTCTATTTCTTTTGTATTTTTTGGAAGAAGATTTGGGAAGAATATGTTGAGTTTGAATGAGATAAGAATTCATGAATTTTGAAAGATGTAATCAGTGAATGCATGTTGTATCAACGCAATGAAAAAATTATCCACAGAAGAGCTTGTAAAAAGTGAACACAGTACCAAGAAATGCATGTAACAAATTGTAAAAACCAGTAATAGACCAGTTGCCATGCCAATCCTTACACAAGACACATTCTAATGAGAATATATATAATAATTAAATATCAAATGGTTAATCAATCTAATTAAATGATTTAGTGTAATAGTGACAGTGATTGGTCCAAAAGTCCACCATTGAGAGGTTGAAACTGCATTTGTGCGAGCATGTGTGTTCTTCCAAGTCTGTAGACACTGGTGTCTGCAATGTCTGAATCTCTGTGTGGCTTTATGTGTGTTAAAGTGTTTCTGTGTGTGTGTGTCTGTCTGCCTGTGTGTGTGTGTGTGTGCACTTGTGGTGTGAGTTCACACGTTGTCAGTTCTCCTTACACAAATGTGTGTGGGCATGCACATGCACAAACATAACACACTTGTGCACACTGTTTTGTTTAGTAACCCCATTGCGCGAGTGTGTGCGCCTGCTCTACTGTTCTTGTTTTCATCTGCATGACTTTTCTTAAGTACTAATGACATCTGTGCTACTTAAAAGCTCTAAAAATAAACTCTATTTGACTTGATGTTTGATGGGGCTGGAATAGGAACAACATTCAATCTTCAATTCCCTAATCCAACCCGTAGACAAACAGTAAAACAGCGTGGGTAGTGGTACTGTGTTCTACACGAACACACTGCTGTCTTGAACGGTCATCGTATCATTACAGCGTTTCCCTCATCATTAAAGTCCCATGCAGACAGCTGCAGTCTCTACAGAGCAGTGATGAGGGAGCAAGGGATGAGCCTCAAATAGCTTATTCAACACTAATTTTGTAAATTAGACTCTTTTACGCTACACACCCGCTAACGCAAGGTGACTTGTTCAACTGCCCCGAGCTCTCTCTTCTCAAGGACAGTCAAAAACACGTTTTTTAAATTTATTTGTTAACACATCCGCAAGCGTTATACTGTATATTAGGGTACAGGTTCTGCAGAGACCAGTATTTAGAAAGCAACTACATCATAGTACAAGTACATTAAGTCTACTGTATATACTGTATATAAAACTATGAATTGTGTTTATAAGCAGTCCTAGCTAATAACCCTTAAAGTGATTTGTATCTCTTATGTTTCTGAAATGGGAGTAAGCGTACCCCTAAGAGTACCTGGTAATATGAGAGGGGGTACGTGAAAAAATAGAACATCTTGTAAAAATAATAAAAAATATGAATATATATTTTCAAATGATTATATTTAAATAAGCCAATACATAGATTGAATCTGTTGAAATTGTATGCTCTTGAAACTGCATACTGGCCCCTTTGAAGGATTACCATTTTTACCAAACTGGTTTCGGTGTTACTGTGCATTCAAGTACTGTAACACACTACCATGGTAACGTTTTTGGCTCAGATGAAATGCGATGAGGTCAAATGCCATACATCTCCAGTGATGAGGTTGTTTCTCCAACCGGTCGCCAGCGGCCACCCACCTGGTCGAACTCTCCCAGACGCCAACAACAGTGGTGGTGTTATCCTATGTAGTTCTCCAGCAGTTCAGAAATGTCAGCGCAAGTTAAACAGATATAAATTTTAAAACAACAGTCCTCCCTTCCTCAAGAATCTCATCCTCTCTAACCCCTCGGTCGTCATGGCGTCAGCCTGCTGGGCCAGATCAAGGCTCATTAATCAATCCCAGAGAGATAAGGGTGAGGCATATGCATGCGCAACACTGAGTAGCATTATAATATATCAGACAGACCTGAATAACAGAGAGGAAATATGGTTTGATTCATCTTTAGTAAAAATAATTGTATCTCATTCGTTTGGAGTTCTTTCTGAAGAATACACAAGGAGGAAGCCTGCCGAGCAACTTAATGACAATAAAGGTAATTGTGATTAAAGAGATTCTGCACCTTTGTTAAACCCTCAAATTGTTGTAGTGTTTAATTTAGATATGTTTGAGATAAAAAATGGAAATACTGTATGCCTTAAATCAAATTCTACAAAAACAAACCAGCATAACTTGAGAATGCACACTACCAGTAGACACAGTAGAACACACTACCAGTAGAGACAGTGAAACACACTACCAGTAGAGACAATAGAACACCAGTAGAGACAATAGAACACACACTACCAGTAGAGACAGTGAAACACACTACCAGTAGAGACAATAGAGCACACACTACCAGTAGAGACAGCGACCAGCTTTGTGAGAAACACCACAAGTCAAGGGAGGTGCCAAGTAGGTGCCAAGTGAGATATGAATTCATGCCGAATGTCAGCATGAGGATTTAATATAGAGTAAAGGAAGCCACTGAGTTTGATTCACCACCACTTCAACAGTGGTAAAATTACGTAGCAAGTACACCATGTTAAGAGGGAGGGGGATACTTTGCAATATACTAAATATATTTTAGATTTAGACTCATATTCATTTGGTTTCTCTCTTTACCCTTTATCTTTAAATCTATGTATACATTATCGCTGCCTGCCTAAAAACCTAAATGTTTTTCAGTGTCATGTGAGGACAGTGCTAGCATTTTCCCCACCACACAGGAGAGATTGAGAAACCAGTGGTATCCACAGCAGTAAATCTAGAGGAAAAAGAGGAGTTAAGGTGCAGGGAGCAGCTTTGTGGAAAAAAAACTTGTTGCTGTGTCGCTGGGTCGCTGTGTCGTGAAAAAAAAACTTGTTCCAAGCTAGTTTTTACCTTCAACAGTGGATTACTGGCTGACTGGCTGTCTTCTGATGGTGTTGAAAGGGTACAAAGTGGGAAAAAACATGGAAAAAACATTGGGAATTCAGTTAGACTCACCTTCGGGCAGGACACAGAGAAGGTTCCGGCGTACGTTGAGTTCTCGCAGATCCTTGAGTCGACCAATGTGGCGAGGCAGAGCCGTGATCTCATTACAGCTGATGTCCTGCGATGTTAAAACACGTCTCAGATAAGGGTTTGATTGTTAAGAGACGTATTAGCTTACCGGACATTATTTCCCAAGTAATATTTAATTGCCTTTTCTCTCTTCCTCAAGCCTCTTTGTGAGGTTTAGGGTTTAGTATACATTATAAAAAAAACTATGAAAACTGCTCTCTTCCCTTCTATTAAACTGCTCCTGCGTTCGTTAAGGTCCGATCAATACTACATTTACGGTACACAGCTTTCAAAACAAGTTCCTAGCTAAATATTAGTACAGCATATTACAAGCATTTCTTTCAAAATTCGCACACATTAGACGTTTTGATGCGGTTCTAGGCATTTAAGCATTTAAATAGTAATAACTGTGGTTATTTTGTGTATTAAAAAAGACCCAAAATAACAGCCCACAGTGTTTGGCGGAATGGGCAGGGTCACAGGTTCCTCCATTAGAGCACAAAAGAGTTACGTAAGAGCTTGGCAGCTCCCAACCCAGACATGAAACTATGTGCTGAGGCTGATGATGATGACACACACACATACACAGATGCAACCAAACACACACAGACACACACACACACACACACACACACACACACAATCATACAGAGACACAAAGACAGACACATGCACATACATACACACATACATGCATACACTCAGACAGACAAACGTAGACACACACACATTAAAGCTCGCCCCAAACACGCTCACAAACACAAAATTGCAGATACACACACACCCACTTTGTGGGTCTTACCAGCTCCATGAGGTGTCGAAGCTGTCCAATGGTCTCGGGAAGGCTGACCAGTTTGTTGTTGCTAGCGTTGAGGACTCGGAGTGGAAGATTGCAGAGACATGCAGGCAGGCTACCCAGCTGGTTACGACTGGTGACCACAACACACACACACACACACACAAAAATGGTCAGTTTGGACACTATTCAGCCCACTTGCATAAACTTTACGGGATAAACTTAACAGTTTATAACCAGTAAGTCATTCAACATATCAAGGGACTTCCTTCATGTAACAAGAAAATGTAATAATGTCACGTAATAATGTATTAAACTGTCTTTTTCGCAGTTCTAACATCTCCAGGCAACATAAATATTTTAATCCTTACATTTCCTATTAAAGCAGTGGTTCTCAGCTGAGCTCAGGACCCATAATTGTCCTTGGTCGTTAAGTCACGACCCAAAAATAATAGAATTTCCGTACCATTTATTTCACAAAACAATTCATGCACTAATCCACAATGTCTATATGCACTGTTCAATGTTCAAAACACCTACGCACCTTTCAATATAAAGGCACACCATCGGATGCTCGGTAAAGTTAAATAAAAATAAAAGTTACGACTTTTTGACGGTGCCCGAAGCACACGTCTGCGACCCACTCCACACCAGCTCGCGACCCACTTTTTGGTCGGGACCCACCAGTTGAGAAACACTGATCTAGAGGTTAGTCTCTGATGTGTCTGGTAAAGTAAAAAACACTAGAGTAGTGTGTTGTTGAACATGGGCTAATGGGCACTTCCTTTTTCCTCACCGCATTTCCACCAGGTGGTGTGTGCATGTGTGTGCGTGTGCGTTCACGTCTTTCACTTGTGACAGTGACAGTTTAGGGCCTGGCTTAAAGGCACCTTGGGGCACACACAGTTACACTATATAAACAATTAAGTGTTTGACAAACACACAAATACACACAGAGACAGAAGTACACACACACGTCATTTCCAAAAGCTTGTGAAATTCTCACTGACTCAGTTGACTGACTGAAAATAACATTCAGGAAACGTAATAAAATTAGTTTACCCAGCTTTTCACACACACACACACACACACACACACACACACACACACACACACACACACACACACACACACACACACACACACTTTATTGACACATTTGTTATTTTTAAGTCTATTACACAATACCGGTAATTGAACGAAAATAGTAATAGTAAGTAAAATGTCATAGTTAGGCTATTAGCAGGATAAAGTGTGTGGGTGTGAATGAATGCATGTTCATGTGTATTAGACTATTTTCATGTATGCCTCACTATAGCTATGATCTTTGATACATGCTACAGTAACTTTTTTGATCAATTCAGGTACTGTACCCTCATAGTTCATAGTCTGATGATGCTATAAATGGGCCTACAATGATACTTACAGAGTAAGTGCTTCCAGAACTGCCTCTATATATTTAATTACAATCATATTTCTACAGCTTTTGGCTATTTAAACAGTTTAAACAGTTCTGGCATTTGTGGAAGTAAGTATTGTTTTAAAGTGGTGGGAAAATTCCCTAGACACACAGAACTGCATCATTAACGCGTCTCACGGACGGTTTCCCCTTGTTCTGGAAGGAACCTTTTCAAAGTGCGACGAGATGTCTTGTTCAACTGGGTGTTTCTCGCAGCGCAGCAGAGACCCCACACAAAGGCAAAGCTTGCACAAGCCTTGTAAATGGTGGCAGTTTAGCCACAGGCCTCGCTCACAATCGCACACTCACTCATATTTAGAATAAGTGCATTAACAATGCAAAACAACACAAATATCCTCAAAACACACACACCCAATGTCAGACACCCTTTTTGGTCGTCTTTAAACAAACTTTCCTGCCATCTGTTTGTCTTTTTATCCATGATTCATCATTCAATTTTTTTAGTTTCTAACTCTTCTAGCACTCCTGCTCTCTCTCAGATTCATTCCCTCACGTTCCTTCGGTCTCCCTCTCTCCTAATTTCCTTCTGCCTCTCTCTTTCAACCCTTTTTCGAACTCCGTCTCTCAGAATCTCTCTCCCACTCACATTTTTCTCATTCTGCCAGTAAGTTTTCCCTCAGTATGTGCATATTAAACTGAGCACATCCTCTCGTTGTCATGAGGGTGACCTTTAGGCTCCAAGGATGTTAATATTTAGGAAAAACAGAGATGTCTTCATAAGAAGGAAAGGACATTAAAGGGACGCTTCTTGATTTGTGTCCGGCACTGCCCCTTTTGGTCAAAACCAGCATTACAAAAACATTGTTGTTTAGCTATGGCAATGTCTGAAATTGCAGATTCATTGTCTTTTACTGCACTATTTTGCAGTGATGTATGAATTCTTAGTGGGCAGGCTGATGCCCTATATATATCGTCCACCAATGTCAACCATTGGCCGACAACCAATGGTTTACATTGGCTGACGACTCGTATTTCCTCCCGAGATTGCTACCAACACCCTAAGGCCTTATCTGCCATTCCCCTTCTCTCAAAAAAGTCTTCATCTTCAAGCTCACGGTACCCTGGGAGGACTCGTGCTGGGTGGACGAGGCTTATGAGCAAAAACATCTACGCTATGCCGAGTTAGCTGCTGAGGCACAACATCGTGGGTGTAACGCTGAAGTCCGCCCTGCGGAGATTGGGTGCAGAGGATTCATGGCAACATCTACCACCAGAGACCAGAGCCTGCACTTGGCCATCAAAGCCCGTTGTGGCTTCATCAATGAAACGCCAAGGAAGGAGGGTGCCCACTTGAAAACTGTGTCGTCCATCCATCATCAGTCACTTTATTGTTGCATTCACAATCTGCAGGAGGACTCTCCTAAAGGATATTGACCTCTTATCCTGTGTTTTTGAACTATACAACTATACTATACTATCCTTAACCTATATAGTTAGCCCTATACGATCTCTCCGCCACCAGACAATCAGACAATGTCGTTTGTGGATGTTATTTGAAGCTCTGAAGCATTTCTAAATTGTCTAACTTTGTATTGTGTATTGTGTTAATACACAATATTGTGTTAGTACTTCCCCAATACATCTCTATGCACTTCCCTGTATAGTGTCCTATAGAGTACCTGAGGTTGATAAAGGTGAGCGCCTGCAGGTTGATGACGGTATCAGGGATGGTCCTGATGCAGTTGTGATACAGGTTAAGTGTTTCCAAGGCAACCAGGTGGCAGACCTCCAATGGGACATCAGCCAGGCGGTTCTTAGACAGGTCTGAGAGAGAGAGAGAGAGAGAGAGAGAGAGAGAGAGAGAGAGAGAGAGAGAGAGAGAGAGAATTTTTTATTTACTTTCAGGTGTTATATATGTGGCACTGCCTTCAATGTTGAGATAAAAAACATGATGGCAGTGCCACAAATCCCCACTAGATGTCTCCCTTGCTAACCCCAAATTAGCTTGATAACATAGCTGGACCTGAAAGGATAGCCACTTTATAATTTAATTTGCAGGGCAAAAAAGGAATCTATGCCATTCACAACATATGCAGAAAGAACACACAAAGAAGAATTTGACAATACAGATGCAATTTCATAATACTGCTGCTGTGTAAAGTATAACATTCACAAGAAACATTCAATGTGTCATACTGAACGAATTCAGTGTAAGCTAGGCTGGTTCTGTACTACACCAACAGATTGTAGAAAACTATTACCTTTATTAAAAGGTCCTCTATTGCATTATAGCCCCCCCGAAACCCCCAAATGTGATTGTTTTAAGTTCATGACACAACTATATGTAGGCGGAGGGGTAGAGAACAGTGTAAGACAGGAGTGCCAGCTGCAGTGGGGAGTGTAAAACAGTGATTCTGCAACACTAGTTTTAAGAGAAACAAATACACCAGTATAACCTATCTTGACCCCCATGACGTGTGACCAGGTTAAGGACACTTGAGAGGAGCTAGTCTTTGTCCAGCTGTGCTCACAGCAAAGGAAGTCTGGGGTCTGTGACATAACATCCTGTGCTAGCCTGATGAATACAATAACATCTTGATTTACGACATCAAGGCTAGCCTAATATGGCGTGGAAATATCATGCTAAAATAATTCCTTCCAGTAATGAATTTAGACAACAAAAAAAGAAATAAAAGGCCAACCCACTCAAATGACGAATAGGATGCAGTAAAATGAAACTCCGTCTACTATAATATGCACACTGTCAAACGTTCAGCCTGTTGGCTTTTTCACAACAGCTATGGAACTGACTCAGCCGTGCAGCCAGAGTGTGTGCAGTGGTTGAGTCTGCAGACAGTAAAAGAGACGACCTCATGTGCCACAAAGGGGGGGCGCTATTTAAAAGTCCATTACACGCGCACACACACACACACAGACTCCACAGCTGAGCTAGTGTGTGTGTGTGTGTGTGTGTATGCGCGTGTCAAGCGGTCATACGGTCATGTGAGACACAAATGATGATATAATGATATGGATCTCTCCACATGCACACACACACACACACACACACACACACATAGCTAGATAGTATGCAGCTATTTAAAGAATCAGTGTCAGAATACAGCATAAACACACAAACACACACAGGATAATGGTGTTCAGTGAAGCTGCTTAGTTTGAATTGCACAGCCTAAAGGCCGTGGCACAGTCCGCGTACAATGCATGCTTACTGTATGCATACGTGACCACTTGGCATACTCAGCCTTCATGTTGGCGTGGCTGCGTTTCTGGACGCATGCGCACTACGACCTCACTTCTTCAAAACGATGCTCTTTCCACCTGGTCAGCAGTTTGAAAATGTTCTTCTTCTGTCACTCCCACTCCCTCTACTCTGCCTACTGCCACCTACTGGATAACCATATTACTACAAGCTCAGTTTTCGCACATGCCCGGTCACATTTTGGCGACACGCATACAGTACACGTGACGAAATCTGCATCACACGTGGCGCGGACCGCAGAAGCATGCCACGACCTTAAGGCAATAGTTCATGTGTGTGTGCGTGTGTGTGTGTATGAGAGAGAAAATGAGAGTGAAAAAGAAAGAGAATACACATTTACTCACTTCCTGATCATTCCATTGAATGCGCACACGCGCGCGCACACACACACACACACACACACACACACACACACACACACACACACACACACACACACAGGCACTTTGACATGTGAACAAATAGACTGGTCAGTGCACTGTGTGTGTGTGAGCGCATGCTTACTCACAGCAGCAACACAATGAGACGTGACGGCCTGCCAACAGAGACAGGATTAACACACACACGGACACATACACAAACACACACAATACATAAAAAACTATTATCAACACACACACACATACCTGGAGGCACACACACACACACGCACACACACACACAATGTTGCCCACAGAAGTCCCAGCTTTATCAATAGTAAGTAAGCCAGGGATTACAATGATTGTTCATGCCATCTGAATGCATTCACAACCTGTGTTGTGTGTGTGTGTGTGTTAAAGGGAGGGGGGGTCTAAACCCTGTCATCGGTTCATAGTTTACACCCCTGCCTTAGAGTATGTCCACGTTGGCCTTCCATCCACACTAATTCGGCCTTTTCCAGCATTGAAAACGGAGCTTATAAAAAAACTCTCTCAAGTGGATAAATCAGAAAATGCCAATTTCGCCTTCATCTGTGGACAGTTAAAGAAATTTTCACAAACGCTGACGTCCCATGACTGTGAAAAAGGACTTCTTAAAGTAGATTGAGCCCTCCACGCTTGACGTTTAGTTGTTCATTTAAGTTGCTAACCCTCTTTCCTGCCTTAGCAGAGGTGTGTTTTTCGTAAACAACAAAAGGGTAAATGACACGAAGGAACTTCATATGGTCAACCTGGGCATGAGCAGTTCAGAGATTTAGGCGCTTTCCCCTGCAATAACGGTTTCTGTATGGACACAGGTAATTTTGAAAACTGCGCAAAAACGGTAGTGTGGCGGGTGGCCGTAAACACCGTTTTAGAAATGACACATGCTACTATGGATGTAACCTTAGACACATAATGGCCCACTCCACCACCTATTTGGGAAGAACTATCTATTAGCTTGGGATTGAGGCAGAAATAACAATGTCCCTTCTTGCAGTCATACGTTTTATAATGACTTCAGCTATGAGAGCTATATAGTAACACTACAAAAAGATACAGGACTGCTTTTATGCAAGAAACTAAACTCTTCTGAATCATACTGTATAGCTACGATTAGCTACACACCAATTTGTACTGCAGTCGCACACAATAATAAGACTTGCTCCTAAATACTTGTACTTACCGTACCCGGTTCCTAAATACTTACTTACTGTAACCATACCTACTCCTAAATACTTGTACACGCTGTACAGTAAGTCGTTTTAGTCCAATGCTAAATTAACTAAATTGTAGTTTGGGATTCCATTCAAACAACGCTACATCCACACACTGAGACAAATTGGTGGAGGAGGCCTTCAGAAAGCTGAGACAAGAGGACTCTCCTCCCCTAACAGTCCTTATAAAGCATGTTTACCTTGCTTGTATGTTCTCACAGCAGCCATGGAGCTCTCTCCCAGTAAATGTAAACTGTTTACTCACTGCCCTGTTCGGCCATCTCCACCACTTTATACTATTGTCACAAAATCAAGATGGCAGCTAAGCTTAGCATCACAATGTGTGGGCTCCTAGCTAAACTTAGTCCATTCAGATAGGTATAGTTTGCATTGACATTTAGTGTCCACCAGAAATTGTATCTTTGCCACCACAGAATCAGGAAGTATTGTACATGAAGTATGCACTCTACAAAGCTTAATCGGATTTATATGAGAATTTCTGCCTAAACAAAGACAAAGTACAATGTTACAGTTTTGTATACATTATCTTCACACTGTCGTTATCTGAATACACAAGGAATATAAATACTTTATGCTTCCTTCTCATGTACGTAGATAAGCAGATTTTAAATATGGTGTATGCTGTAATGATAATCTAAAACAAAAGTGTCACTTACAAATACATATAGGAAATAGCATTACTATCACCTTGGAATATTTAAAGTACGTCTTTGTTTCTGTTCAAATATACTATTTACACATTTATGATTCATTTTGCTGGCAGAGTACATCCAAGCCAATATGCATGGCAGTCTGCCAATAGATTTGAACTTGGTCCTTGGTAGACAGCTGGGAAGGCACAGCCACTAAAGGCAGCCCACAACTACAGTTAAAGCCTGAGTATACTGCGGACTCCTGCACCCAAATGTTGTGTCCGTACGGACTTGGGCAAAACTGAGAGTGCAGTTTCACGGTTGCTTGATCACTTTGAATAAAGCGTATTGGTAATGTGTACACATTCTGCAGCATTAGAACAAAATCAATTAAGAAGACCTCTCCTAATAGAGCTCACAGTGACTTACTGTGTACTATTTTAACGGCTCCGGTAGCGAATTTCCTATTCATTCACTCCATTGACGTTTCAGAAAATTCTTTTATAAAGAGTTTTATGCCTGGAACCTAAGCTAACCAATTTACCACTATATGGCTCATAATCAAATCCTCGATTCAGAATATGAATGGGATTTTCACTTCCAGAACCTCACTGTTGAGCTCCATAACTGCCTCTCACCACGGTAAGGTCGTAGTGCGCATGCATTCAGCCTGTCTGCATCTGCATCAGTGGATACGTCCGTATCCGCATTGCACAAAGCCGTCTCTGTAGGAGTATACTCTTAGGGCTCGGACGATAACAACAGAAGCACACAAAAAAGATTCAAAATAAAAATATTACAACGAGAAAGACTATTATGTGGTGTATGCCGTAGATGGTCTGCTCGCGCGCTTTCACTTCGCACACGAGCAGCTCAGATTCCTCTGCAGCGAAGCGTTCTTTCTTACTACTTGGCAAATGCACCAATATTATAGCAATCCGCCAAGGTGCAAGCGCACCTGGCTCTTAAAGGGAATGGGAGATGACACTTATTTCATGTTACGCTCAAAACACACCTATGAATAATCACCACCACCATTTTTCTGCCGTTAAACAAGCTGAAGTGGATTTGTACACGCTCTGCACTTGCACCATACGCTCTAGGCCTTCAGGTCGTTAATACAGGGCCCTGTTTCTATCAGACTCTATCAAACTATTTCCCCAATCTTTCTGTCTAGCTCAATTTAACTTCCTGGCTCTTTCTGCCTCTCTGGCATGTATTTCAAGGGTGTTTCAAGTTATGAGGCAGACTTCAATGGAACTGTGCTGAGTGTCTGTTAAGTCACCTTTAGGAATTCTCAGCAGTGCTAAAACCCCATGACTAAGTTCTTGATTGATGATTGGCTGCAACTGGGAAACCACCTGGTATATAAGGAGCCAAGATGACGGCCTTCTGAGGGCACCAGGCATTCCTCATCCTCCTCCTCTTCCAACTGGCCACACTTCTGCATTGTCCAACCTTGTTTGAGATTAGATATAGTTTCTTTTTGAGTAGTAGGGGTGGAATGCCAGTTTTGTTAATCTTGTTTTCTCCTCTTTATTTAGTTAGGGAGGTAAGTCTTTTGTCATTTGTTTTCTTAGGTTAACATGTCCTAGACCAGATTGTTTGGTTTGTTATTTTGGCCTTAGTCCACCCTGAAGCCTAACAACTCAGTCTTATATACTTTATCTATATGTTCATCGATATATTTTGTAAATAAGTAATTTTCCTTATATTCAAACAAATCTTTGTTTGTGGCCACTTGGGATTTGGGGAAGATGGGGCCTTCTCATATTATATCCTAGGCACCCCTAGACTGGGGCATAACACAGTCACTTTGTTGTCACTGTCACTTTGCAAAGGGTTTAGCATCAAATATTTCAAACTCAAATGAAGAAGAATAAAGAATAAAGAAGTTCCTGTTTCTCTGAAACACAGAACAGAATAATCCTGCATGTAATATAAATCATTCCACCAAAACCAACACACAATCAAAACACACTTCTCTCACATCCCACTTCCTGTTTCAGTTAGATCTTCCTATTGGGCACCACCATTGGTGCCACCTACAGGACAGAGGGGACTCTTCTACTCTATTTACTTCTACCTAGCCTCTCGGGGGCCAAGCACAACAGCTTGACAAAACGCCTCACTACTTGTTTGGCGTACTTTTCCCAAGAATGTAGAACCTTGACACCAGATTATAAAAACTGAAAATCAAACCAATAACAGACTAAAGGTTGAACAATGGCTTCTTGTCATTCTTCTACAATGGCTGCTACTGTAAAGATACACACACACACAGCATATATACACACTCATACATGTGTCTGTGTGTGTTCTTCCCATATGTGTGGAAAGGAGAAAGACAGGGTAGATGACACACACACACACACAAGTATGATAATGTAAGTCCCACTCCACCCCAGAAGCAAAACAGACTGAAAGGCTAACATTATTCCTACAGCACACACACACACACACACACACACAGTTCAGAAATGCACTAATAAGCCCTCTGTCTGATCACACGAGGGGAAGGAAGTATGGAGAGAGAAAAATAGAAAGATGTACAAGAAATCCACTGTCCAGGTGCATGTGTGTGTGTGTGTGTGTGTGTGCGCGTGTGTGTGTGGCACCTGCATCCTCTGTTTGCACAGGAAAAGGACATGCCTCTTCCTACACACACACACACACACACACAGTACACACAGTACACACAGTACACACCCAGCATCTGGGTGAAGCACTCACGGTGCCCGTGTGGTTTTTGCTGTGGGACAGTTTGTTTTGCTGCTACAGCAAACCTTTAGCTTGATGCCAGTCATGGAGAGTGGTCCCC
>JAODLI010050084.1:0-16601 GCA_027575585.1 Percopsis omiscomaycus | reverse complement strand
CGGAAGGTCGTGGGTTCGAGCCCCAGAGTTGGCCTACCTGTAAGCATCCTTGAGCAAAATGCCTAACCCCTACCTGCACCATGTAATAGCACCATTGTAATTGTGAGTCGCTTTGGATGAAAAGCGTCTGCTAAATGACCTGATTGTAATCAATGAATGATTTGGAATAAATAATACAACTTTATAAAAAGTGATCCCATGCACCATTAACTTTGCCTTAGCATTGTTCAGAGGAGAGGTCATTGGGGGTACAACCATTGTGTTTCTCATTCCAGAACCTTTTTCTCTACCCCCGTCCCCTCTCTTCCTTACCACACTCCTCCTTGGGCTCGTCCGATGCGTCGCCGCAGTCATCCTCTCCGTCACACTTCCAGCGGGCCGGGATGCAGCGCCCCGAGTCCTTACAGCGAAACTCGTCCACGCCGCAAGTCATCTGGGCTGTGGGGGGAGGACACATTATTACAAAAGCTACGGTTGTGATTCTGAAGAGAAAAGAAGCCGTTTACTGGCGGCTGGGTCCTTACTGCAGTTGGCGGGCTCATCGGAACCGTCCACGCAGTCGTTGTCCCGGTCGCACACCCACACCCGCGGGATGCAGCGCTTGGTGATGGCGCATTGGAACTGGTTGGGAGCGCAGGTCACCTCCGCTGCCCCGGCAACCCAACACAGAGATCATCACATCACCGTTCACAACGCAGTACACAGGGACCTTCATTACAGCAATGGTTCTCAACGTGGGGGGTCACAAGATGGTTTTCACGGGGAACCGAGGGTACGATTGTGAAATAACCATTATTCCTTTTTTAAACTATTTGTTATTGTATTTAATAAGCGCACACTTGTTTCCATTGGTGTTTAACGATTATTTGGATATTATTCATGCTATTATCTAGGACAATGTTTGTATATGCGGCTTGCGCCGGCTCTGTGCTTGTATGTGCGTGCATGCAGGTTGTTGTTAGCCCTGAACGACGTGTGGTTCATCTGTGATTCATGTGAAATGCTGTCTACCGTGGTACACTACTTGTATAACTAGGCTGCAAACATAAGCCCCGCTATTGGCGTGCCCCGCGGTGGGATACCGAGCGAAGGTTTCGAAAGCGAACTCACGGCAGTCCTTCTCATCCTCTCCCTCGCCACAGTTGTCCTGTCCGTTACAGCGGAAGATACCGGGGATGCAGCGGCTGGGATGGCTGCATTTGAACTGGCTGGGCAGGCACACGTGGATGTCTGAACAGAGCAGAAAGCAAACGAGGGAATAAGAGGGAAAGCACAACAGGACATCTGAACTCTCTGTAGTGTTGCTGTAGGGGTGTGTGTGTGTGTGCGTGCGTGTGTGTGCGCGCGCGCGCGTACCGCAGTTGGCCTCATCTGAATTGTCCTGACAGTCGTTGTCCCCATCACAGATATAGGCAGGGTTGGTGCAGATGCCCGTGCCACACTGGAACTGGCCTGGCCGGCATTTAAACTCAGCTGGGATGGCAAACACAATGGCACATTAGCACACCCTTGCATACTGTATCTTAAGGCAGGTGTGTCTGTGTGTGGATATGTGTGTCTGCTGGCTGCACCGGTGTTGTGTACAGTATGTACAGTGTATTGGTATCATATTACTACTGTATTTTATTTGTTGACTTTCGGTCAGGCCTGTAAATGCTAAAAATGTTTCCCTGTTAAACTGTGGAAGCCCCCATCGAGCTCCCCTGTCGAGTTAATGTTAACGTATTGGGATTGGACAGACGCTTGATTGACAGACCCCCTGTTCTCCAGTGCCTGTTAGAGCAGTGCCTGTTAGAGCAGGACCACTGCCACTGCGTCGTAACCTCCAGACAGGAAGAAGGTTTACTAGCTTACGCTAGTACTAGCTTACAAGTATTAACTGCAAAGCATATTAAGAGTACTTTCCAGTCCATGCTATGTGTGAAAAGATGAATAGGCTTCCTTCATCACTTACGGCAGTCGGCGGGCTCGTCTGAGCGGTCGCCGCAGTCGTCCTCCGTGTCACACTTCCACCAGAACGGAATGCACTTGTCGTTCTTGCAAACAAACTGCAGGCAGAAAGGGGCGGTTGTGATGGGCTTTCTAAATCACTTAATCCGTTTATTTTTAAAGCACTTAATCACATTTACAGTCTCAATGGTATTTACAAAAGCCGTATTTCACGCAGGAAGTAAACACCACCCTTAATTGTACCGGGGAGAAAGAAAGAAAGAAAGAAAAAAAAAAAGGTATTAGCAACTCACGTGGACTTGACGATTAACCAGTAAAGAGGACCTGCAGAAGCAGCCTAACACACAAGGAAGAGAAAAGCAAACCAAGGCTCGGGCCCACTGACCTGACTGGCGGTGCAGTTGGACAGGCACTGCTTGCCGTCGGCAGCCAGGTAGAAGTTGGTGGGGCAGGCGCACTTGTAGCCGCCCCCGGGTGAGAGCAGACACAGGTTGCTGCAGCCTCCGTTGTTCACCTGGCACGGGTGGCCGAGCACTGTGCAACGGAATGAACACAACGGGTCAGAGGTCAGAGGTCAGCGCGGTACCGGGGTGACCGAGACACAAAGTAAACAGCCGGGGGGACTTGTTCCTACCCTCGGGCTGGCGGTAGGGGTGGTAGATGTGGACGTCCATGGGTCTGTGCAGGGTGCTGATCAGCATGGTCTTGTTGGTGCCAAGGGTCTTGTGAGCTCTGTTGATGGACTTGGTCTCCCAGTCGGTCCAGTAGATGTACTCCTCAAACAGGGTCATGGCAAAGATGTGGGGGATGTCCTGGGTCAGAACTGCAGCACAACACACACAGGGACGACCCGTCAGTTGCCGTTCACCGGCGGGGTCAGCGGTACGCTCCTGACCGATTATATCCAAAGACAGAGGCATCATTCGTCATTACCCGTGTGCCTGTTGGTTCCGTCCAGGCTGGCGAACTCGATGTAGTCCTCCCTGGCGTCGGCCCAGTAGATTCGGTCGTTGATGAAGTCCAGGGTCAGCCCGTTGGGCCAGGTGATCTTGTCCTCCACGATGACACCCCTGCTTGTGCCGTCCATCCCGATTCTCCCGATGTGAGGGTTGTCACCCCAGTCGGACCAGTACAAGTACCTGTAAGGGACGTCACATTCACAGCAACGTGATAAAAACGGGTGCCTCTCAAGATCCTGCATCCTGCCATGGACATAACCTGCCATTCTTACCCGTAGCGCACGTCAACAGCCACAGCGCGTGGTTCCCTCAGGCCGGTGTTGACCAGGACCGTCCGGTAGGCCCCGTTCAGCTTCGACACCTCTATGGTGTCTCGTCCTTTATCACACCAGTACAGGTTTCCTCCCACCCAATCAACAGCCAGGCCATCCGGGTTGCTAAGCGACGTGCGGTGAAGTACCTGTCACACGGCGATACATGGGGATACCATGAGCATCTACCATCAACAAAGAAGGATAAGGGATTCTGCATGTATTTCTGGGTTTATAGTACGCAAAAAGAGACTTGAATATAATGACTATGTGATGTTCTGTTGTTTATCTGGGGAAAGGGGGACCTCTAGTGGTGACACCTAACATAACGTAACGTATAAGCCGCGCCCCACACACACACACACACACACAGAAGCGGGGGCAGAACAGACTATGCTGAAGGAACTTTGATTTCCACCACTAGTGGCGGGAGGTCTGTTCTCCACTCGAACTCTGTCAGGCTGACCTGGACATCACTGCCATTTATGTGCATGCGCCGGATCATGCTGCCCTGGGTGGTCACATCCGTCCAGTAGATCATCTGCTGCCGATAGTCGAAGTCCAGAGCCACCGCGTTGTTCAAGCCCTGTGTCGCCAAGCACAGCGGCCCTGTTAGCTAGCGGGCCGGGAGAACCTCTAAGCACGCAGTCCAACAGGAAGGGGTTTCGCCCCGACGGCCTCACCTGTTTGAGTAACGTGTAGTTGGAGGCGTCCAAGTTGAGCTTCCTCAAGTAGTAGCGGTTAGCAAAGATTAGGAAAGGCTCCTCGTCTGTAGGAATAGAACATCGCATGTGAAGGAATGAACACTTTATGACAAACTATGAGGCTTTTTGAGCCCTTTTTCTGCATAATATAAAGCCTAAGCATATATTAATATATAAACAACCATGTACACTACTGAACATTATATTGATAAAAAGCAAATTCAATTTAAAAATGTTTAAAGTCATCTAGTGACACACTAGTGGGGTCCCCGGCAGCATAGGGCGTTTCCTACCGGAGGTGGACTTGCAGATGGTGGGGTTTTCGGGGCTGAGCTGGAAGCCGTCGACACACAGACAGTGGAAGCTGCCGTGCGTGTTGACGCAGTGCTGGGTGCAGGGATACGTGGTCGTGCACTCGTCTATATCCGCGCACGTCTTGCCGTCGTCCTTCAGACGGAAGCCGGGATGGCACCTGCACTGTAGAGAGGCACAGACTGTTATGGAAAATATTCAAAAACCTTCAGGACAACAACTTTCCAAAGTAGATCTTTTAATATAACTTGCAGCAAGGGAACCGTTTACAGGTTTGTAAGCCAGTAAATGATCAATGTAATACAATAATACAAAAGCTTTTATAGAAGAGGCCCCACCCTTGCATTCGGTGGTGCCTAATATGTTTTAATGCTTAGCAAATGCACAGATCAAACAGAATGTTGAAAAACTGGGGTGAGTCAATGTGATTGAGAGGTGGGTTTTTAAGGAGCCCCATCCCTAGAGGAAAGCACTTGGGCTTTCTCTAGTTGCCCTCTCCTTGTAACTCTTAGTTTAGCTTGGGAGGGCATGACCTGAGTCAATTAATCACCTCTAGGTGCAGACTTTGCAAAGAATGAATCCTGAATCCGGTTTCTCACAGCAAGAATTTGGATAATAAAGTATATTTTTTCCAACACAGACGGGGGAGACGGGGGGGGTTCCCTCGCAAAACCCTTCGGAGCACTCAAGTCTCGGCTGTGTCTCCTTACTTTGAAGCCTATCTTGAGGTCCTGGCAGAGCTGCGAGCAGCCGCTCAGCCTGCTGTTCAGACACTCGTTGACGAAACAGTTGAGCTCGTCCGAGCCGTCGCCGCAGTCGTCGTTGCGGTCGCACAGCAGCGTCTCGTTGACGCACGCCCCGTTGGCGCAGGCGTACGCTGTGTCGTTGCACTTCTTCTCTGTTTTTTGGGGGGTAAGGCGAGAGATAAAGGGTCAAAATAAGGCAAAGTGGGGAAGCGGTCCCCGACGGAATAGCCTGTTTTTTTTAGGAGGGGACCGTAACCTGGGCCGTTGCAGTGTGGGTTCTTCGGGGCTTCATCGGAGCGGTCGTGACAGTCGAACTCTCCGTCACACTCCCATGAGCTCTGGATCAGGCAGCGGCCGTTGGCACAGCGGAACTCGGCAGGGCCACAAGCTGGGTACTCTGGAGCACAGCAAGTAACACAAAAAGCTGTTAGAGGGACAAGGAGACTCCATGCGAAAGCCTTCCTCCAGGTGGGAAGCCCGCCCACGTACCGCACTCCATGGACTCGTCGGAGCCATCGCTGCAGTCGGTGTCGTGGTCACACACAAAGTGCTTGGGGATGCACTGTCTGTTCTGGCACATGAACTCGTTGCTGCTGCAAGTGTCGTTGAACACTGAGGTAGAAAATAACATTGTGGGATGAAAACAGAGTAAGTCCTGTTAGCTGTTTTGAGGGAAATTGCTAGCTTGTTAGTTAGCTCATATTTAAAAGGTCCAGCATGTAGGATTTAGTGGCATCAAGCGTGTGATTAGAACCTATGGTGGCCTTTAGGGAAGGCATGATTAAAAAGGAATCTGCCACTCTACACCAAGTTACATTTTATCTTATATAAATGTTCTATATGTTCTATTTGGTATATGTTCTATAACTTTAAAGTCGTCCACAGAAATCAATCCACTGGGCCAAATAATAACAATTTTGAAATGTTTCCATAAAACAAAAAGAAAAACCCACATTATCAGGCCAACACTCGAACCAACTAAGCTATCCGGCAGTCACTGCATTTAACCGACCGACTTATAATTACAATTGGTTGTGATTGGCCAGTCAGCGGTAAAGAGACAGACAAGGCCGGTTAAAACTTGGTTTTGGATGTATTGAACGCCAGCATTCGTGCTGGTATGCCCGATGGCCATTATGGTGGATGATGGATGTCTGCGAATAGATCCCCCTAAATCCCACGTTAGTGTTCTTCTATGTAAGGTTTGTTTTGAGGATATGGAACCCCTGCCCTGTCCTCACCACAGCCAGCTTTGACGCTCTCGTCTGCTCCGTCAGGACAGTCTTTGTCCCCGTCACACTTCCACCGCTGAGGGACACACATGTGAGATCCCGGGCACTGGAAGGCCTCGGGACTACATGTCTTGGCCTCTGTTGTGGACACATTGTTAATGGTTAAGGCCTTTCATTTCCCACCGTGTCCTGGTCAAAGGTGAACTGTGTAAAACTGTGTCTGTTCTGTCTTTAAACTGTAGGGTGCTTTTTTTAGAATGAATAATTCTTATTTTAAAGTGCAACTTCACCCCCAAACATTTACATTTCATGACCTACAAATGTACCAACTGGTCTAATCTACATCAGCGCTAGCCATGGATGATTATAGACAGTAGATGGAGCGTGTAGAGCCATTTTCAACACATAAAATGACAATTATTATAAAAATATGATTTTTCACTCACAGTTCACTCCTATAATTTAAAAAAACACATTTTAGGGTGCAGATACTCTTTTATGTCCTCAGCACCAACCATCAGTTAAACTGACTCAAAACACCCTGTATTTAAAGGTATTTAAAGGTACACAGACCAAATATACCTAGCGATGAGGTATATTGGTCGGATTTTGCCAAGAATCTGACCCAGTGACAGGCATTTCATTATAATAAAAACATAAACACTGATGGTCTCAATTTTCTATGCTGGAAACATGGAGACTAATTAGGAAATAGTGCTTTTAACCAACAAATGAATATAGATATACTGTAGTTATAATAGTGTTCACTGCAACCCTGTTAAATCTTGTTTTGAGGCATCTAGATGGGAACAAAAAAAATGCAAGACTGCTCTTCATTGATCTTTCTTCAGCCTCACATCCGTGCACATAGGCTGCTGTCAAAGTTATATTTGGATTTTAATATTGTTTGTTGGTTAACAGGTTTTTGGACAAACAGAACAGAGAGTTCGACTGAATGGGTCTCTGTCTAGTACACTCTCATCTTCCACAGGATCTCCCCTCAGGGCTGCGTTCTTTCCCCGCTTTTATTTGTCTTGTATACAAATGAATGTCAGACTTACAAAAAAGACAGGTATGTGCTTAAGTTTGCGGATGATACTCTAATAGTCAGCCTTTTGCATGAAGACGAACAGTATTTCCTTACAACTGAATGTTTCTAAGACCAAAGAGATGTTCATGGATCTACCCAGGGCCAGCAGCATGGGGGAGCATGGGGGGGCAATGCCGCCCCAATAGACTTTTATGCCCCCCAAAAAATATTCATATAATTCATATTTATTTCATATATATATATTTATTTTTCGATGAGAAACTCTCCATTGCATAAAGTTTTTCTGTGTCACTGCTTTTGGTATTCACTGTTTTCAGTCGAGAACTCCCTATATCTGTTTTCAGTGAATTTATTTAGTGTGCTTGTGCAAGATACTCACTACACTTGTCTTCATCGCTGCCATCGCCGCAGTCATCCGCTCCGTCACACACCCAGCGGGTGGGAATGCAGCGATGGTTCCCACACTCGAACTGGGAGGGGGAGCAGAACTTATCTAGTGGAGGGGCAGAAGGAGGCATGACAGACAGCAAAGCAAAGTGGAGCTCAGAAAAGCCTCGGCAGGTTCGTGACCTCTCTCTCTCTCTCTCTCTCTCTCTCTCTGAGGTTACTGTACATACCACAGTGAGCCTCGTCTGCCCCGTTCTCACAGTCGTTTTCCTTATCGCACGTCCAGCTCATAGGAATACAGCGGCCGCTGGGACAGGCAAAGAATGGTGCTTGACACTTTGTCTTCCCCCCACCTAGTGGAAATACAGAGAACGACACTTGTAATGAAGGAAATATCTAGAGAAAAAAAGACACAAACATTGCATGTTAAACGTAACGATATTTAACCGGTCTGTATTAGTCAGTTACTTGTATCAACACATACAAAATGTACTAGCTCAAAGAATGGTTTGACAGACACATTAGCATGTGCGTTTTGTAGATAGGCTACCTTGGCAATCCATTTCATCAGAGTTGTCGCCACAATCATTGGCACTGTCACACCGCCAAGAGGGGGCGTAGCAGAGCGTGGTGTACTCGCACTTCTGAAATGTCACCCCCTTCACCCCCAGCAGGAAGTAGCTGGAACAGTCCGTAGCAGCTGAACGGGGGACATGGCATTATTTTTATACCAAACGCATACGCGTCCGCTTATAGCGTACCTCATGTGTTGCTGTGCGCTCGCTAGCTAGCTTACGGCAGTTCATCTCGTCGCTGGCATCTTCACAGTCCACCTGCTGGTCGCACTTGCTGTAGTTGGAGATGCAGCCCCCGTCGCGGCACTGGAACTGCTCCGCGGTGCACACGGTAACTGGAACACGCCACAGAAATAAATGGGAGAAATGGGAGAATAAACGTTTTGGAGCCAAGCGCACGGCCGAGCCCCGGAGGCTGGACTTACCATTGCAGAAGGCTTCGTCCGAGTTGTCCCCGCAATCGTCCCGTCCGTTACACCTCAAGCTATTCCTCACACAGCGGCCATTCACACACTTCCTGTAGCCCTTCTTGCACACACGGTTAGCTGATAAACAAAAACGATGAGTCAGATCACAAATGACAACAAAGACAGACCACAGCTAACTAATAGAATGCGATTTTAACATAGCAATGTTTAAGTACTAAACCAGTGTGCAGACAATGCACTCTACACAACCCAAACTATCCTACAATTCTTTTCACTTTCACATCATCAGGGATGCTTGACAGTGAAGCAGCAGAAAAATTGATTAACATGCATCTTCACTATTTATTAAAAATGTTTTAACTAAATGTGTTGCTTCTCTGCTATGGCTTTCAACAGGTTTCAGTTTTTCTTACATTTTTATAATTAATTAAATATTTTATTCTCGTCTTTGAGCGCAAGGGGAGGTTTCTTCTAAGCAGTTATGTAGTGTAGTTCACAATGCACAGTGCATACTATCAATGCATACTAAATACTAAATAGCAGGCATACTATTTAGTATGAAGTCATGCCAAGAAACCCGGACACTCACCACAGTAGGACTGTTTCTCGTCCGACTTGTCCTTGCAGTGGGCGGCACCGTCACACGTCAGGGTGTAGTTGACACAGTCTCCGTTACCACACTCAAACTCGTCAATGCTGTTACACGTCGTGTTCATAGCTGAGAGACGCAAGCAACACAGGGGGAGGGGGGGGGGGGTCCCTTTGAACAGCCATTTCAATTCAACCCTGCCCTCTCCAACTCATTTCATCCAAACTGTCTCTCCAAACTCATCTGCCCCGAATTGTCTTTCGTTACCTATGCAGGTGTTGTCTTCCAAAAGCTTCCTGTCACCACGGCAACTGCAGTTGATCCTGCCCTCTGAGGTGAGCAGACACAGGTCCTGACAGCCTCCGTTGTTAAATCGACACAGAGAGAACTCACCTGTGAGGGGGGGTAACAGGTAAACAAAAACACACACACACACACAATCACACACACAAGCTGTGGTTATTTAAGAATGTCTCTATTCAGAAGAGCAAAGTCAAACGGAAGTCTGAGTTTTTTACATATTGCCTAGTCAAACAGCACATTAAAGGCAACAAGGGAGGAATCTTAATGTTTCCTTCATCCTATACTCCGTCTGACTGCAAGAGAAGAGTAAGAACTCTGTCTCCGTTGTCTTGAAAAAAGGAAAGCGAAAATGAGCTGGCGAACAACTGAAATTACACCTGGGAACCATCGCTAGCTAGCTCTGGCTATGCCACGTCACAGATTTTATATGCTATTTTATATATGATATGATATAAGAGAGGGAAAATACTTTGATAGTATCGGTTGAAAAGCTCTCGGGAAAATGAATAAATAAAAAGAAAACAGGTTCATTTCAGAGGGTTCTGCCTTTTCTTTCAGTATCAACTATTTTTTAATAGCAAACTTACCCAACCACCAATATATATTGTAAAAGGTGTGCTGGCTGACTAGAATCATAATCAGGGTGGCAGTGGCAAAGGGGGTAGAGCAGGCCGTCTGACTACTGAACGGTCACCATCGGCGTGGGAATGTGTGTACGAATGGGTGAATGTGAGGCAGTGATTTGAGTAGCCTAGGGTTAGAAAAGCGCAATATAAATGCAGTCCATTTAAAATACATCATAACAGCGCTTTTGATCTCTATAGTAAACACTTCCACCTCTCCTTATCAGATGCTTAGTGTCCACAGACCCGATGCATTCTGGGTCCAAAGTACAGGAGATGGCATGAGAAGCACGCCTGCTGTCAAGCTACTACAACAAGCCCACACTGGAAGAGACAAGGCGTCATTAGGCACAGCGGACTCACAGCTGTTGGTGTCGTTGGCCACAGCGACAATCCCCATTGGCTGCTGAGGAATGTCGGCGCGCAGAACCTTCATATCTCCCCCGGTGTATTTGTTAGCCCTGAGCACCGCCCTCCTCACCCAGTCTGTCCAGAAGATGTTGTCACCGTACACGGCCAGGCCAAACGGATGGACCGGCTCATTCTTCAGCACCACCTGTAGGGGGCAGCAGAGCCACAGTCGTGGCCTCACGGTCAGGAAATTCCAGGCGTTTAACAAAGTCGATTGGATATACAACATTGTCTGTTGCTATGCAGTAACTCAGTACCAAAGCCATGCACTGTATTTGGATAAGGTTTGCTCGGGGAACACTGCGTCTGTCTTCAAAGTGTGTTTATACACACACATGGGTTTGTCCAAACATCTGAGAGCCGGTGTCTGGGTCACTTACGTAGCGCTGAGTCCCGTCGTACTCGCAGCGCTCGATCTTGTCCAGCGTTGCGTCCGAGAAGTAGAGCTTTTCGGCGCGGTGGTCTATGGCCAGTCCGTTAGGGGTCCGGATGTTACGGCCGATGATCACCAGGACGTTGGCACCGGCCAGCGTGGCCCGCATGATACTGGGAGACTGTTCGTTCCAGTTGGTCCAGAACATTAGACTGTGGGAGGGGAGGATGGTGGCATTAGCACATTGTAAAAGGCACTGTTTCCTGTAATGGGGCTGTAATACAGTATGGATGCAAGAATTCACGCTATAAATATTAATGTAACTTGTCACATTTATAGCTGTTATCTAGTAAATGCAAATTTAAAACTAGTAACATATCTAACTCCGATGACTGCTGCTGTCACTCGTTGTAAATGAAGGCTTTGGCAATGATAGGCTACCGTTGGCAAATGTACTTTGCATAAAAATGTACATTTTTAAATTCTAAATGTAAATCAAACGCATCAAGTGAGGAGTGTTTTTAATGAATACGTCTTGGTCTTTCTGTGTATTAAAACACACAGCTAGGGCATGGAAATAATTAGATGTGCTTCTTCTTTCCTAAGCCTCTTTCACACATAGTTCCTGGTAAAATGGCACTATTCACACATGCAGCTACATTCGGGAACATTTCCGTCTTGTGCCTTTTCCCTCCTGCCATCACGTCGTCGGAATAGATGGGGCAAGGGACAGTACAGATGGTGGTGGTAATGCAACACTCTGCTATAGTGGGATATAACCTTCATTCGTGAAATAATACCCTGCTTGTGTATACACGACTCCGGTGACAAGCTTCATCAAAACGTCACACCCCTTTTCCGCCTTTTACAGACATCGTCCCGGATTGAGCGGCGAGGCAGAATGAAGGCGCAATATTCCCGCCTTGAAAGCGCGGTCTTGCTCGCTCCACGTGAAAACGTCTTACGTCAGACGGACAGAACCCATTACGTGCTTGTCCCTGCATTGTTACAGCTTTCCTTCACAACGAAGCCATACCGGAAATTGGCGGTACAGATTTCCCAGAAAATGGATCCCTGTTCCCATTCGCCCATGAAGGACATGATCCTGATCTCAGGGACAGACTGCGTGTGTGAAAGGGGCTCTAGTGTCGGATTAGAAGGGAAGGTCTGACCTCTGACACTCGTCCAGGACGAAGGCTCGGGGGTGGTCCTCCCCAGACATGGCGACCACGGTGTGTCTGTCGGCCGCCCCCCAGCGGCTCTGGTCCACAGTGTGGCGGGTGATGGTGGAGGTGGTGTAGCTGGTCCAGTAGAGCATGTCCCAGCCCCGGTGGTACGCCAGCCCCTCCACGGAACCCACATCTGAGAGAGAACAAAGAGGTTGATGATGATGATAATAATAATAATAATAATACATGGGATTTAAAGTGCCTTTAAAAAAAGGACACTGTACAGTAATAATACCATTTAAAAAGGAAATCCTAATGAATAAATAAATGGAAAGCTAAGGGGTTATGTAGGGGTTAGCTCTAAGTAATATGACAGACATGTTGACCCAGACGTGAACCGGTGAGCAGCCTTAGACCCTCAGGTGGGGTCCTTCCCGACGTCCCAGAGCCCAGGCTCACGACTACGAGGGATCGCCCGGCCCGAGGAGATGAGGGCAACCAGAGTCGTTTAAATGGCTTCTTAAAACGCATTTTATAGACCTGACTTTATTCTTCTTCCTTTTACCCTTATTTAACTTAAACTTAATTTCCCCTACTATCTATTCTATTAATGGCTCCTGTTTTTTTTAACCCATTTTTGAGTATTTTGCTTTTGTCTGTCACTTTGCACCGTTGCTAAAGGTGCTATATGCAATGAATAAAGCTTATTATCGTATATCGTCATTATAAAACTAGGAGCAGAGAGGAGAAGCACATGGAGAGAGAGAGAGAGAAAGGAGGAAAAAGAGCCATGGGTGGGGGAGGAGAGGAACTACGTCAATCCCAGGCCCGTGTTAAAAAGGCCCCGAGCGGGCTTGTCTGGCAGGCACACACTGATGGCAGAGGGCTGAATAGCAGCACAGTCAGGCTTTCGGACATGACGGCACAGTATTAATGACCCAGAACACCGTGTGATTCGAGGCAACAAATAGCTCACTGAAAGGTCACAATACCAGTCCGCAGATTGCGTGTTGCTTTCCAGAGCCAAACCTCATCAACAGCGTGAGAAGGGAAAAAAGAAAGTGTCGAAACGAGTACGAGGTCGAGCCTGGGAGCCCTCCTCGTCCCCCCCCTGCCCTGCATGGAGCTCAGACAGACGAGACTCAGACAACCTGGAAGAACATCCCGTACTGTAGGTGGAGACACACAACAGCTGCTATGATGCCTAGAAATGCTACACTAGGGATGTGCCAGAAAGGTTGACTAGTTTGGCAGACTGAGCGTCAACATTTCTTTCATTCAAAAAAATTTTAAAATTAAAAAAATAAGTAAAAAAAATGTATGGTTTGAGAAATGAGCTGCAAGGCAACTTGTCCTATCTCCATCCGTGCATACTCCTCATTGTCTAATCTCTGCCACAGCTCCCTGTTTATGTTTTGAAACATCTGGCACGAAGGTGCACAATGACGCGCGGGAAGGCCAGGACATTCCATCCAAAAAAACAATCACCAGGTGTTTTCAATCACCAGGCAGTAACGGACAAACAAAAGGAGTGTACCTTTAAGTCATGAAGTCATTCCTTAACATCACATACTGTATTATTCCTTCACACCCAGCGGCTAGTTGACTGTTAATTTATACTAATTAACACATACTCCAAAGTCACCATGCTAACCACCATTCGTTTGCTATGGAATGATGTCACTTTTCCGTGGGAACGGCTAAGGCTCCTGGGCCGGAGATCAGCAAGGTTTGGTGGGACAATTTGCACCACACCTCAATTTCTCCGCTCCCAAAGCCGTAGACATGAGTCAACATCTAACTGAAGGCTAGACCCAGACACGCAATGTGAAAACACTGACAGAAAAAAAGAAAGGAAAAAAACAACAAATCAATGAAGAGCAACACTAAATCTATTCAGCCCATTTCCTCTTTCTCCAGTGCTGTTAATGAATTGTAAACCTTTGGTCCACTGCACACGGCACTCCAATCCTTGGTATGTGAATGACTTATCGTATTGATCCGCATGCGGTCCCGTCTCCGCTTTACAGCGCTGCTCATTCCCCACACCAGCAACGGAACCAAGTGTCATTTATAACTCTGGATTTAGGGCTGATGATGGATACAGTCACCATTTATGGCACTTATCTGTGTGTAATGGAACAATGCACTTCAGTTCAGCGACTGCTCTCAGTGCAACAGTCAATTATTAGCCTGATTTGTTTAGGCAAACACTATCTCACACCCCTTGAGTTTGTGTCGTGACAACAACCTGACAGCAACAGATAGATAATGAAAAGAAACTCCGGACTTAGGACATGATTTATTTGGCCTCAGTCCCTCCCACAGAGGGGCCAGCCCCCCCCCCCCCGCTCCGCTGGGAACGGTCCAGAGTTCACCTGCCATTTACAAGGGAATTCGCTCTTTTTTTGCTGAACGTTGGAGGCCGACTGTACATTGCAGAGAATCGACCTCAGTCGTCATGTGACTGATGAGAGTCTGATCACACCACTCACAGCATTGTAGCCGGCAGCGCTCGAGAGCAGAACAGCTAATAGCAGGACTCCAGGGGAGCAACGGTGCATAATACAGACTCCCAACAAATTGGCCTCATTTGATGGTTTTTGACGTCACATCGCTCCGTGGTGGACCTATCCCCTTGCACTGCTCGGGAGCGCGCACGCGTGAACAACATATATGGGAAAACCCGCCATTACGCACGTTAAAAGGGACTATTTTGGTATGTAACGGCTTCACCCGTACGTTCGCTCGAACATGAATGGTGATAGTTCATTGGAGCATGCATTATCAGTAGCTCTCCAACCCGACGTGATGTCCGGAACATTCGGGATCGGACCACAGCGCCGTAGTTAAACACCGGGGGGGTTCAGACATCTCAGCCGGCGAGGGGAGAAGAAGAATGACGCTCAACGCCACGGGCGAGGAAGGGCTGCACGGGAACAGCAGCGCCTCCAGACTGGAGCAGGTCCTGGTTCCGGTGCTGGACGTGTTCATCCTGGTGCTGGGGCTGGCGGGCCACTCCCTGGTGATCGTGATCCTGTGCGGGAGGCGGCGGAGGGCGCGGCCCGCCCAGGGCTCGGGGACGGGGACGGGGACGGACGTCCTCCTGCTGGCGCTCAGCGCCGCCGACCTCCTCCTGCTGGCCATGCTGCCCTTCCACACGGCGGCCATCGCCATGCAGCACTGGCCCTTCGGAGACCTCCTCTGTCGCCTGGTGAGCTTCGTAGGGGCGGCCTGCTCCTCCGCCAGCGCCTTCACCCTGGCAGCGCTGGCCGCGTCCCGCTACCTGGCGGTGGTGGAGCCCGCCAGGGCCTACGGCCTGCTCTCGCGCCGGAGGGTGACGGCGACGGCCGCCCTGCTGTGGGTGCCGGCCTGCGGCCTGGCCGCCCCCCAGCTGGCCTTCCGCTCGGTGGGGAGCCCCCGCGCGGCTCCGGACGGCCTGGCCTGCTTCGCCTTCCTGTCCCACCGCGAGCAGATGGCCTACGGCGTGTGTCACTTCCTGCTGGCCTTCCTGCTGCCGCTGGCCGTCATCGCCCTGGCGTACGGCCGGATCTACGCCTTCCTGTGGAGGAGCCGGCGCGGCGGCAGGGCGCCCCAGGTGGAGCGCTACCAGAGCCAGGTGACCCAGACGTCGGCCATGCTGGTGGTGGCCTTCGCCCTGTGCTGGCTGCCCTCCTACGCGCTCACGCTGGTGCGGCTGGTGGCGCAGAGCTCCGGGGCGACCGGGGCGTCGCCGCGGTACGGCGCCTTCAGCGTGCTGGCCCGGCTGGCGGCCGCTTCCTCCACGGTGGCCAACCCGATCCTCTACGTCCTGCTGTCCCACAAGTTCAGGCTAGACCTGCTGGCGCTGGTGAAGAGGGAAGGACGGCGGACCCGGGGGGCGGTCTCCATGGCAACCGTGTGTCCTTCATGACAGCGTAGCAGAATGCCACCATTTAAACAGAGTTAGAAAACAGAAGTGGCTGGGATAAATACCATTCATTACCAACTGGGACTTTTATGTTTCACGGACGGAATTAAACGACCCTGAACCGTCACCTGGGGGGAACTTCTACCATGGTAATATCCCTTGGAATAGAGACTTGAAGTACAAGAAGGACTTTTGTAAAACATAAACGATGTGATACAAATAATTAAGGTCTGTTTACAGTACAGTACACCCAATCCTTTCAAACAAACACACAGTTTTTCTTTTGTTTCACAATCTTATAAAAAGACTTTGGCCTCCACTTCTGAGTTAGGATATTTCTTTATGTTCCGTTATGAAGCAGTGGGAGGTCCGAAACGGTTTTCTGGGGGGAACTTTCTCTGTAAGACGTTCCAGCTGTTGTTCTTCCCCTAGGAAGACTTCCCAATGGGGGGTTGGGTTGTGCACAACTGTGATTCTTTGAGCAGAGATGAAAAATGTTGTTTGACAAATGAGAGAGGGGAGAGAGAGAGAGAGAGAGAGAGAGAGAGAGAGAGAGAGAGAGAGAGAG
>JAODLI010050073.1:0-16604 GCA_027575585.1 Percopsis omiscomaycus | reverse complement strand
CCAAACAATAGTGCCAGAACACGGACTAATGTTTTTTTAAAGTTATGTCCTTAAAATATCGGGAAAACTTTGTGTTGAAATTTACACTTAGCGCCACTCTCTGATACTGTACTGTAAATATTTTCCTTTGCTCTTTTTCGGTGCGCACTGTACGGTACGTGCACTAACAGTGTTTTGCAATCATGTCATTTCCATAAGCATTGCTGATTTGATCTGGGCCTACCTCTATGTGCTGGAAAAGATAAGGGGCTAAGTAATCGTCTTACAATCCTGATAAGGCCAGGAGTGGATTACGCCCCTCCCTCCCTTCTTCAAGTCACTGAGTTGCGAGGAACAGCTTTGTTTAAATTACTTAATATCCGATATTATGTGGAAGTTGACTTTGGCTGGGGGCAGCAGTACATTTCTGTGGAAGTAATGCCCTGGCTTTTATCTGCATTTGAGTTCTCCCTCATCAGGCTTCAGTGGCAGAACGTAGATTAGGGAGAAAAAGGAAGCAGGACCCCTTTACAAGTAGGTTACAGCCCTTTTGCCCATTCAGCGGTCGCTGTGCCCTGCAGGGCGGTGAGTGGTTGCAGTACATGCATGGCCTGTATACGCCTTGCCTAACTCATAATGTAGAGCTGCAGCTGCTTATCTAAGTGGCGTGACTGCAGTGTTATGTATGCCAGACCCTGTAAATGCTAAACTAATTGTGAATCCTATTAGTATCCGTCTTCTAGAAGGCATTGAAAGAAGGCAACTTTCGATTTCTGAACAGCTGTTGGATGTTTCTGGTTTCCTGTGTTCCCTAAAGCAAAGGCGTCACTGTTGTTACTGTTACTGCCGACGCTGTAACATAAAGAAACATAAAGTTTCTCAAAGTTATCTTATGGTAACTGACCATCTTTCTGACTAAAGTCTGTAATGTAATGGTTGTCATCGGGACACCAATATAGAGACATTCAAATGTTCGGGCAACAATGTCCAATTAGTTGTCAGATTTCTCTTTTATCTGCCTGTGGGGGTAAAACCTCTGTATTTAACCCCTTTCTCCATGAAGCAGCGGGCAGGCATCAGCGCCCGGGGGACCCTCTTCTGATGTCAGTGCCTTGGTCAAGGGCAACGGCAGGAGTAGCCACCTAACATGCATGTGTTTTGGTATGGGGTGGAATCTGGACCGCCCAAAGGAAACCCCAGTGTGAACGTAGGGACAAGCAGAATCCGGTCAGAATAGAACCCAGAACCTTCAGCGCTATTCCTTGAAGCTCTGTTTTTTTGTGTTTGTGTCTGCGCCCGGGGCTTTTACAGTTATATTGGACCAATGAACACTGGCTACATCACCACACAGGCTCTTCAGAGACGCAGATCATGTTGCCTTACACTGTATGTGTGTATATCTTAGGAGTCTGCTGTATGTTCTGCTCTTCTGGTTTATATTAGGGGCCCTTTTTGTAGAGAGTATATGAGTACACTTACAGGCTTCATAACAACAGGGGGAGAGAGGAAAGGCAGGGAATGGGCCCTTTTCACAGAGGTGTCATAGTAACATTAATTGTAGGTATACCAGTGCACCAGCATTGACAATGTGGTAGATGGGTCGCTAGATTTGTCTATACTGGTGCACTGGCATAACAAAATGCAACTGACCCATAATTGTTAGGATACACACCTGTGGTTACCCTACTAAGACACCTCTGTGGAAAGGGTCCGTTCAAAAGATGGAATGGAGACAGGGAGGATAAATGAGTGTAAAGTGAGGAGGACGGTGAGGGGAAATAACACGAACACGCACATTCAAATATAACGCACGTGCGCACTTGGTGAACTTGAGGCGAAGGGAGGAGGAGGCCGTTGACAGGTCTGAGGTGAGGATGAGCGCGGCTGGCCAAAAGAAGATGAGCTGGGGGTCCTGGGAGCGCATGTGCTTCTCATTATTAGAGCTTAGACCTGTTCTCAGAGCTGTCAGAGGCTGGCTGGCCAGTGCATGTGAATGTGCCGTGTCTGCGTGTGTATACACCTTACGCACACACACGCACGCACACACGCGCACACACACACACACACACACACACACACACACACGCACACACACACACACACACACACACACACACAGGAGATGACCAAAATATCTAAATTCATTTCATATCAGTAGAGCCATTGTTTGGCACTCACGCACACTACTGAATGTGTATCCTGATAAAAAAAAAGCCCTTCTCCGAGGTGTTTGGGGAAGTCGTGGAGCATAGTGCAAAATAGGAGGGCTTTTCTAAACTCCATCATGTCAAACTTAAACCTAGATTCAGGCAAATTGTTCAATCTTCACTCTCTTCAATCACCACAAAGTCGGTGCGGACAGTCCCTGAGTTCACAAAGTTTCAACTTTTTTGGATAGCGGGATAGAGCCCTTGGCTCGAGCAAATGTAATCGAATGCCATAAAAAAAGAATATAAGTAAGTCCTAAATGTTGAGTAAATTATTCTTCGAAATGGAAGATAAAGTAATTGTGTGCAGAGTGTGACGTCACTGTAGGTAAAACATATTGCCTACCTACAACCTACGTGATTGTTAAACCACACCTGATATGCCTACAGTAGAAGTTGGAAACGGGTTTTAAAGCTAGGGCTTTCCTCTCGATGTCTCGATACAAGCGTAAACGTGTGTTAAATAATTCAGGGATTCTTTTTGCTTGAAACTGTTATTTTCAGTATTGGTCAACCACAGCTTCCCACTGCCACTGCCTTCACGTGGTCATGTTTTGCGTGGTTGTAATCTAGTAACCATGTTCCCAACATGTTTTTTTTTTTTTTTTTTAATGGTCGGTGGTGTGGAGTGATGAGCCATCTGCTGGCCTGCTCCCACAACCGCTCTCCTGCACCTCCTGCCAGGACGCCTGGAGCTATGTCTGCATCCATCTGGCAGCAGAGTTGTTTATACAGCAACGGAGAAAAGTCTCTCCTCTTATTTCACCAAGTGGCCATGAAGACCCCCCCCCCCCACACACACACACACACACACACACACACACACACACCCCAGAGTGAGCTCGGCACAGTCAGTGGTGGAGGTGAAGACTCACCTGGTTCTGTGGCTCTGCCCGGCAGTGGTGGTGGAACAGTTCAGACTGTGTTAAGATCCTGAGCTGAACGACAGTGTCTGAGCTCAGTGAGCAGAGGATGAGGTATTCGCCGTGTTTTTCAAATGCAACAGTGGGGATTTCTGGTCATAACATTGTAAAATATCTCCTGCTTCCACTTCCAGACATGCTGTTCAGTGCATTTTATATAATGATTCTAGAAACAGTACAATCTATCTACACGATGGCTTGCCTTCGGAAGGCACACTGACCTGTCCTCTGCCAGTCTCTTCTTTTCACCCATGACTTGTCGGCAAGGTATTCAGTGGACAGGCAGTGAGATCCATATGTGGACCATCTGGGTGAGGTAACATGGTTGGCCAACTGTACATACCAATGCCACTGACTGCTTTTATTGTGTTTCTTATTCTCCTTTGCCTGATTTGGACCAGCGATCGTCTTAAGACATAACAAATAGTGGCCAGAAATTAGCAGTTGTTTTTTGGTAAGTCCATATTCAATGTATCAATGTATATTTGGTTATGTAACCACACGTTTACAGTATGTGCCAGTGTGCGGTGGGTGTGTGCGTGCGTATGTGTGTGTGTGGGGTGTGTTGGAGGGGGGGGCTGGAGGCTGCTGAACAGAATCTATCTGAACAGAATCTCTCTCTCTGTGTGCCAAGTGGGCTCACAGTGTGAGCAATGGGTCTGGAGATATTGCAGAGACATATTGAGTGGCTCAGGGTTGGCAAGGCAAACTGCAGCATTCCTTAAGAGGGATCAAATAAAATAAAAAAAACAGATTTGCCCAGAAGAAATTGGTATAGTCAGACTATTGGTATAGTCAAAACTGTTAGCATGTCGTGTTCTGCTCCGTGTGTCGTGGCATAAACAATGACATCACAAACTCAACACAGTGTGTCATGACTGAGTGTATAAAAGGAGAAAAACCCCGAGTCGGGGCGTGCGGCATGGCTCTTTGCACCAGTGCACGTGTAATAGGGCATGTGGTGGTGCCGATTGAGCCGTACGCACACAAAACAGTCAGAAGGATGGGCCCTGGAGCAGACAGCGGTAGACGTCATCGGGCAGGGCAGGACAGTGTGGCTTGGCATGCTGGCACCGCTGTAATGGCAGTAAGTGTAATGGTTCGTTTTACAGTTTCTTTTAAATTGGAGCCATTCCCCACGAGCGGTTCACCCCCTCAGAGTGTCTCTGTGCTAATGTGTTAATGCACTGATAAGTGTGTATTTAATATGGGACACTGGTTCAGCCACACCTCCCCTTGAGGGGCGAACACGGAATAATGCATCGCACCTGGCATGACATGTAAAACATTTCCACCATATTAACAAAAGACTAGTCGCTATCAGGAGGCCATACGAGTGCCGCAACCCTATTTTATCCCACCGTTTAGACCTGGACTCAGAGAATGAGGGAATCTTAAAACACTGCCATGCTTGTCTGTAGAAGCTCCGACAGCCGGTGTCTTCTGGCAGAGCAGAGGGCCATGGCTTCAGGACCTCTCACTGTGACTACATGGAAAAGGAGAGGAGAACAATAGAGGCTTGCCGCCCGACATTGGCTGGCTGACACTGGCCGGAGGGGGGGGAGAGAGAGAGATTGTGTGTATTGGTACGAGTTGCCTAATTAGTCCAGCATGTGACCAGATCTGCTTTTCATAGCCGGGTTCCCGTGACTGACAGCTCGGAGAACCTGGAAGTGACAAAGAGCAGGAGAGGTCACAGAGGAGCGGGGAGAAGCGGAGGCGAGGAGAATTTCTGCATGTCCAATTGTCTCACGCAATCTGGAATCACTGCGCCCGCTTGCATCATTCCGCTTTCATCCAACGCGTTTTGTGTCACTACATGAGAATGTAATCTATCCACCAATGTGGATCCGCCGCACTGAGATAATTTGATACTGATAAAAATCTGGTGTCATGTCAGCGAAGGACATGATAATGAGGCTTGGCCTTTTAAAGGGAAGATTTATATGGGACCACAGTTGAATAACAGAACCCTGACTGTCAATCAAAGATAAAATACAGATTCTCCAGAGGCCGAGGGGTCTTTCATGTTAAAATTATCAAGTGAGTGTTCAGTCACATTACAGATAACGAATGATCCAAGACCACACATCACAGCACTTTCACAGAGCTGTCAAGGCGTGGACGGTGGCTGAGCCATGTGTATCATGTATACCTCTGTATCTAACAAATTCAACGCCTCCCAACTTCCCAAGTGCTCACTTTGGTTTCCAACTCAGGATGAGACAGATTTGAGAGATTCTAGTGTGTACATAACCCCTTTCCCGCCTTTTGCCTCGACCGCTGACCGCTGCTTCTGTTGTAAACGTGGATGTTCTGGATCAGCCGAGCTGCTTGGAGAGGGGGCGAAAGCACAGAACACTGTGAGAAACAAGGCCTAGAAATCTTTTGGACATTCCAATGCTTCCAGTTACGAAGTCTGCTTTCCACGCGTTGGCCATCAGTTCTGGTGGAACCCTGCCATGGAATTTTGTATTCTTCTTAAATTAAAACCCTTCACCAGCCCCAGCTGGTTCACAAAGAAAGAAGAAAGGGGTTTTGGTGGGGTGGGGGTGGTAGTGGGGTCAGAGGATCCATCTTTCCCTCCTCACGTTTTTATTTGCTGCTTTTAACATATCAGGTCTGATGTGCATGTACATCGTTGCACATTCTGGAGAAAAAAGAGAGAGTGAGAGAGAGAAAGAAAGGGATGAAGAAGGAGGGAAAGCTGAAAATGCCGCTTTGATTAATGCTTCTTGTATTCCTCTGGTTCTGAAACAGACGATTACCTTACCTAACCCCAACAGAGAGCATGCAAGATGTTGCAGAAATGAGATTGAAACCAGATCCTTTTGTTCACACTGGCCCATATCCATCACTTGTACTGGATGTGAGTTTGAGAACATGTCTAGTAACCCGAAAGAATGAGCCGCATTATCTGGCCAGTCTCAGTCCGATGTCAGGCTTCATTGTGAATACCAACGGATGCCCCTGGGTCAAGGGGAACAAATGTTCCATTTGTCCCTCGTCACATTTTAATTTCTCTTAAAAGAAGACTTGTGTTTCGAAGACCTGCGTTTATGCTTGTGACCTCATTCTCAAAACAGCAATTGAATGACTACTGTTTTCGCAATGCTGAATTATTCACTTCTGCTCATTGCTAGACCTCACCAAGCTTCAGGTGCACTTGCCACTGCACAGCTGTAAAAGCAAGTGGTTTTCTGTGAGTGGAGGTTGGCCACTTAACCACATTGCCTCTATGTTGCCCGTTTAAAAAATTAAAAAATGAGGGAAACAGTGATTCGGCATCGGTTACCTTTCTTGGTTGGCTGCTTGTTCTCTCTCCTGTGAGGTATTTGGTTTCTGTCCCTTATGTCTTGTATTCAAGACATTTGAACTTTTGCAGCACTCAGCTGTCCAACGTCCAACAGCAGTTGGGATTTTAATTGGGGACTTTCTACAGTGGCTTCTAAAGGATGACATTCCTGCCCTTCATCTGTGCCACTGGTTGGCAATAATATAATTTAAACAAAGGTCTTTTTCCAAAGCTATAACGTAATCTTATTTGACCATCAATGAAATGACTATAGCTGTACATTCAACTATAGATGCATAGTATCTAAGTGTTAGAAAGTCTTAGTTAGCACCTGCATACCCAGGGCTTATGCTCATAGTCACGCACACACGTGTCCATCCTCTCAGACAGGTTTCTGGGCATCTGTGTCTCGTCTCCTGGTCTGGATTAGTGGATTGTGCAGGTGGCTGTCGACCCTGAGCATCTCTCCAGACTGCCAGAGCAAGGGCTCTTAGTGTGAGCACAGGTGGACCTAAATGATGATGAATAACCTTACGTCTCAACAATGCTGCCTCCTCTTCACTCTCTCTCTCCCCCTTTTACACCCATACATTACATTCCCAACACACAAACGTGTGCACACAGAAACACACACACACCTCAGTCTGGCCAAATTTCATCTCCCAAACAGCAGCTGCCAAAGAGACATTCCATGATGCTTAGTCTCTCAGGGAGATAAGAACAGACTTCTCCGGTTTGAAAAAATTAAAAAATAAACATCTGGGGTTTCAAGGGGGATTAATGTAATACAATTTTCTCTGTCAATTTATCTGTTTCATTTCCTTATCAATACACAAACCCTTGAGGTATTTGCAACACATTGGTAGGAAATTGGTGACAAGAAACGAGGAAGGAGCAAGCTTTATTCCAGAAGGCTGTTGTTATGAATTTTAGGTGTGTCTGGGGATGACTGAACAATTGGGGAGAATCAAATTGAAAGCGTAGAAGAAGATGGATTACCGCAAGGTCGAAGCTTAGCGTCTGAACTCATTTGGCCTGCACCAAGCTGCATGTTTGCCAAGGCCTTGGCAAGGCAGGCGGCCATATTTGTTTTGACTAGGTCATGAAACTGCACACTTCCATCGTTCTGTCTCTCCCAGCACATTCCTGCCCCTCATCAGTGGCGCTGCCCCACCCTGCCCAACGCTGGACCAATTCCAGGCTCTCTCCCTCCTCTCTCATCCCTCACTCTTCATTCTTTGCCGACTTGTTTCCAATTCACACGCCTAAAGTTTTCAACGGATACCCGTCGTCGACACAATTACACAACGTTGATCGTTTCAATAGATCAATAGAAGTATTTTGTCCCATTATTGTATTATAACCAGCAGCACTGGGGGCCTAAAGCAAAACCAGCAATTTTTATGGTATTGTATTGTACATCATATTGCCTCCCTTGTCTGTAATACAGTTTTTCTCAATTGCTTACAAGTTTTCTGAAAGCATGGCTAATTTATTTTTTAACTCTAAACACAAATACAAAAGCTTACACACAAACAAACTTCTGCATATTGTTCTACAACACAGGAGCACTCATCTTTGGTCCTTTAATTGCTAAAGCTATGATTGATAATTGAAAAGCAACAGGTGTTTGCCCATGTGAGGAGTGACTGGTGGTTTGAGTTTAGCATTCTGAATGGCAGTGTTTTCCAAGAGACTTTATCAATGAAGATTGTGCCAAATGTAAAAAATTGTGTGTAGTGTTTTGCAAAAAGTGTGGATTAGAACTGCAAAATTAGTGAAAAGCAGGAAATGTGTTCGTATTTGTGTAAGATAAGGTACATGAGTTTCAGGTATTGGTCATTGGGTCTTAAGTTCCAGTGTTAGTGAGCAACACACTGATCCATATTTACCTGTAGTTTTCAAATTACTCAAAGACCTGGACAGGGAGACCCACAGAGGGTGTCATTGAGCAAGACATTGAATGAAGCTGTAGTGGAAAAATGTCAGTCCTACAAACAAGCTCAGTGGTCTGGGTCACGCCAGATGCTTTCATAAATCGTATTGTCTGTAAATAATATCTTAGTCTCGGGAAATAAATGCAGTTGTGCAGTTGAGAAAAGTTTTTTTTTAATACTTTGAAATCATATGACTACACATGACTCAAGGTTGTGTCCCCAACAAATACTTTCAGATGCAGTTTATAACTCAATTTATGGGCAAACTGAGTTGGCTGCTTATGAATAGCCATTATTAGGTTATCCTCTGGCTTCACATTGAGGTCGAGACACTCCTTTCCTCCGGTGGTTCTTATCAAAAGTGCATCCAGTCCTATATTCCACACGTTTTCAGAACAACGTGAAGGGCGAAGAGTGTTCCACGCGTCACTTTCCAGCATTCCGTGTTCTTGTCAGCAAAACAGTAACCCTATTAGGGCTATGACTTTATTCATGCATGACTACCATGTGGAAAGGACACATTTTTCTTCTCGGGAATATGTGCCAACAGCTGTTGTTACTTCGGCGGTCACGGAGTGGTGCCTCTGGCCATAGAGCAACTGAAGTACTCCCCCTAGTGGTTAGATCAGAACACAACACACTTCTCCATCAATGTAGACAGTACAGTGCTTAGAGTTGGGTATAGCGGTATTATAATGTTTATATTTACCTTCAAAATACAATAACTTGGTGTAAAGGACATATCACAGGTCTGCTTTCTGTTAATTACCCTTATGTGTTGCCCCATAATGCACAGAGAAAGCAAACATGAATTCCCGAGGCCCCATCAGTGCCCAAAGCTTATTCCCTGTTAGATTTGGAATAATTGTTCAAGCTATGAAAGGTCTCACAGGTTTATAAAATTATGTAAGGGATATTACCTAAGGGGATAATAACTGTATCTCTCTCTTTCTCTCTCTCTCTTTTTCCTTCCAGGCTATGGGAATCTGGGAGGTGGTGGTCTTGGAGTCGGTGCCTTGGGAGCTGGAGGTCTAGGGGGAGGTGGATATATTAAGCCTGGAACTGGAGCCGGACTGGGAGGTGCATGCCAGCATTAAGTATAACATCAGTTTGCATGCCGTATTTTTTTGTTTAGTGCCAATACAGTGAATCAGCCAGCCCTCCGTCCGGCCAGGAAGCAGGAATTCCATGTAAAAGGCAATGCCAAGGTGTCTGGCCAGGAAAGGTTGTCCTTCACAGAGTTGTCCTTTACGAATCTCTGATCCCCCCCATCTCTTTTAAAGGTGGCTACGGTGGGTATGGAGGGGGTGCAGGGGGCTTCTTTCCTGGTGCTGGACTCGGACAGAAGGCTGCCAAACCAGGTACAGCATGGCCAATAGCATAAAGGGGTACCTGGCAATAATTCAATATACAAGAGCACTTAATTATGAATTAATTAATTTATTATTAATTATTCGCTGAAGGTAAATTTTGGTGTTGCAACAATATAAGTCAATAAGGTACAGCATGTCATGAGAAAATAAGGTATAAAATGTGAAATCAGAACATGGCTTCTTGTGTAGAGTTTTGTACACAAGAAGCCTTGTGGTTTCACTTTTGTGGTTTAGTTGAATTTAAATTTGAGAGACAAGTTTGACTATATTCTAGGAGTTCAAATTGTAACAATGTTTCAAAACCACACACATGTACACAGAGCAACAATGATTACCACAAAACATTGTGCAGTGTTCTCTTGCACGCATAGTGTACAATTGCTCTTACACCATTAGCTACAGTGGTTAAGAGGGGTGAGAGAGGATCCCCTTCAGGCCAACCCCTCAGCTATTGTACTAGACATCCAGAAATGTAAATGAAAATTTAGTGTGTGTTTGGGGACTCGTGTCAACCAATAGTCCCTGTATAATTTACACCATGTATCATAACTTTAATGCAATCATTACCACTGTGTTTTCCCTAGGCTATGGTGTGCCAGGCGGGGGATTGCCACTCCAGCCAGGGTTGGGTTAGTGATTTGTCTACATTTAAGTGAAACATGATGCATGGTAGTATTCATCACGTGCTATGGTTGTCGTATTTATAGGTGCAGCAGGAAAGGGTCTTAAACCAGGTATTGGAGTTAAACCTTTCTAACTTGTTGACAGGCTCAACACTGACATACAGCCTCCTTCTCTGACACATCTGATCTGCATGTTTGTATGTTACGAGGAACTTGCCATTAAAAACACTAATTTGGAAACAAATGCATATTTTTACCGCGTACCTTTACCGTGAAGATTGTGCTTCAGAAAAGGTTGGTGTACCCTCAAAGCACATGGTTTCCGTGGGTCACGTGAAATTAGCAAAGTTGATTTAGCGTGAAGTCAAAAGAAACTCATCATGAACTTTGTTATGGCAAAGGATGACAAATGACAAGGCTTTCATCCATGATGGAACAGTAATGTCAACCTCTTTTAGTGCTTTTTTTCAAGAGCAACTCACGCAACTGAAAAAGTGCAGATAAAACATAACATCTATTCTCATTTCCCTTTGCCAAACATTTCCCCACCAAATCTTCCAGGCCACATATTTATAGGCAGTGCGCAACGTCTGGTCAGCGAACTGTTGGATTTCAGATAGAAAAAGAAAGTTAGACAAATAAGCCAGTGTGTTTTATCCAGCTGCCAAGCTCCCCTTAAAGCAAAACTGACAACTCATTTCCTGCACTGGGGATTGCCAAAGAAGTGAAGCATTTAATGAGGCGAGGCGAATGCCATACATGCTGTCTCTCTCTCCTGGTTTGATTAAAAGTCAGCCATCTTAGTTTTTGATAACAAGGCTAATGACAGGCTAGCAGGGGTCACATGACACTGGTCACTCCGCGGGCCCTCAGCCTCTGTATTACTCTTTTTTTCATTACGGGGGCCCATTTACTGTTGGTGCAGACGGATCACACCAACGCTTTAATTATTCTCAGATCACTTCAATCCAAACGGATCAGATGGAACATTAATGTTTCCCTGTGGGGAAAACAGATCATCGCAGCAGTAGCAGGGATTTAGGATAGCGCTGATGTACAAGGATTATTGGATTAGTGTATTATTGTTCAGTGTGTTTTAACTGTGTCTGCTCTCAAACTTTACATCTGGTGACTTGCACTCTTGTGCAGGAACCGGCGGTACTGGGATAGGGGCAGGAACCGGCGCTGCTGTACCTGCTGGAGGCAAGACGCACACATACTGTACACACATATTGTATACGACCAATAATACACTCATGCAACCATGCACTTGTGCTAATATTGGATCTCTTTTTCAGTCCCCGTCATCCCACAGACAGGACTACCAGGAGGGGGCGCTGCTGCTGCTGCTGCTGCTGCAAAGAAGGCTGCCAAAGTGCCAGGTTGGTGTACTAGCCTTCTTTAGCATTATGTTGGCATCGTGCTACAATACTTAGCATACGTACGCTGGCATCACATAATGCCAATGCACGTTGCTTTATATGGGGTTTAAACAAATGCATCATCCTGATTCACGATTAGCTTCTTATGCAGCAGAACAGTCTCTCATGTTTTAGTTATCCACATCAATTACACTCATCTCCAGTAGCATTAAACACTTAAGATGGAAACATGCAGGACTGTCCTCTGACTCACTCCGGCAGGAGTGGGTGTGCCAGGGCTGTACCAAGGTGGCGTGGTGCCAGGACAAGGTGAGAGTGTGAGAATGGTTCCTCAGAATGGTTGACCCTTTAACATGTCTCCTGTTGGTTTTCTCTGGTCCTGGCCCCCTTTTATGCCTTCTTATTCTTCTTTCTTTCTTTCATTCAGGGTTTGGTGGCCGTGGAGTTTTGCCAGGGGTTGCCACTGGTACTGGTCTTAATCCCAAGTCATGTAAGGCCTGAAATAATAATGACTCAGCTGCTAGATGCTGGTAATTTAATAGCACCAACCCTTTGTTGCTGTTGACTGACTGATATCATGTCTTCCACAGACCCAGGTGTACCGGTAGCACATAACGGTAGCTACCTTGATGAGCGCTGCACTTTAACACATTCATTAGCATTACTTATTATAATTCAAACTTATTATAATTCTCTTGTGATATAGGAGGCCGTGGATTTGGTGGTCCAATGCAACCAGGAGTGTTTCACGGATATCCTCTCAAAACCCCTAAAGCACCAGGTAAAAAAAGGACAGCTAAACTGTTAACTGATTTCACAACCATTATTTTGCTGACTGTTTGCTGACTGTTACTGTTGACCAGCGTTGGTGTTGCAGCTCCTTTTCTTTCAGTGTACAGACACTTTTACTCCCCTTTTGGCCTGGCCAATGGGCACTATGTGCACCTCCCTAAGGTTATGTATGGTGGGTTTATGAAATTTTTTCTGTTGCAACAAAAGAGGCAGTTATTTTTTTGAGGCCTCAGAAAGACTAGACAAGTTTCTTTTATTTTCGCTGTCAATTGATTATGGCCTCAAAATCAGAAATATTCTTTCACTGGTGGCTTTGTTGACAAATCAGAGAACAGCCCGTTGCTTTGTAACTATGCTAACAAAATGCAGACTTCCTCTGTGAAGACTAGACTTCTAATCACTGTTCCCTCCTGGGTGCCACATTTATGAGTAGCAGTACTTGATTGGGAAATATAAATTATGAACATATGCATCAAACCTTTTAATGACTTTCATGGTTTGAATTAACTTTTTCATGTTTCCTCTCATTGTCAAGTTTACTATTGGCAGTTAATCCAAATTATGTCATCATTGGATTGGCTGTTCAAATTAAATGAAAATGAATTGTTAATAAATACATAATAAATATTTACATTTATTTGCAAACTTTTATAGTGTTAATCTATATATATTCATGAGAAGCTTTCTGTTCTATGGTATTGTATAGTAGGCCTCATCTCTGAAAAAAATTGAAACTATTTAAAACTTGCTAGTGCTTGCTACTGTGGCAAAATAAAAAAAATAAGAAATTCTGCTGAATTAATTTTTATTTATTTATTTTGTGCTATATAGTGCTATATATTAGTAGTGTATTTCTGTAAATAGATGTAGTAGAACCAAGTAGTGTCTTGAATTTACTAACCATTTTAATGTGTTAACATTTACTGATGATTGTAATTGTAGGCAATTATGTGGTTTCATGTCATGTCCAAAATTTGGTCTCAAAATGAATTGTTCTAATTGATGCAATTCAAAGTCATTGTTTTGAATGTGGAAATATGTACCAAATAATTGCTGCCTGATATTGCTTTTTTAGCCATGCTGTCATATCACGTGCCAATATACTATAAATCCTTGTCATATCAGTCATGTGATCAAGGTCATATCCCTCCACATTCTACGCAGGTGCCTATGGATCAAAACCTGGTGGTGGCAAACTTCCCTTTGGTACAGATAACCTTTATCATGTATTTGTACCAGTTAGATCAACTGTAGAGATAAATGTGTTAATGCTGATCCATCCCAACATTTCAGGCTATGGGGGCTTTGGTACAGATAACCTTTATCATGTATTTGTACCAGTTAGATCAACTGTAGAGATAAATGTGTTAATGCTGATCCATCCCAACATTTCAGGCTATGGGGGCTTTGGTGCTGCTGGTGCTGGACTTCCAGGTGGACAGGGTGGCGCTGCGTCAAAGCCTGGATATCCGATTGGAACGGGTGGATATTTTACAAATATACACTAACTTACTGTAGAGCAGAGAGCATTTAGCAGGTAACATAGTCAGCGGACCTTTGTTATAGCAGGATAAACACAGCTACAGCTAATACAAATAATATGGGGTACTGTTCATTTAATTTAGGTGTGCCCAAATAGCCAGATATAGCAGCAACATTATCTTTTTTCACAAATACAGTGACAAAGGGTTCACCAACCCATATTTCTATAGTGAAGTCAGGTAAATTGGGCCATCAGCTAATCTCCAATTGGAAAATGCCATTAGGGGGAACAAATCACAGAAACCTTAGGGAAGCACTCAAAATGATGAAAGCCCCATTCCTGGAAGTCCAGGCATTCCTGTTATGTTATCTATGCCATGCTAAAATGATTTATTTACTCACCTTCTCGCAGGAGTGGGTCCAGGAGGTCTCACACCTGCCCAGGCTAAAGCTGCCAAATACGGTACCAAACTTTTCATCAGCAATCAGTAATCATAATTTAAATTAAACTTAAAGGTGCATGGATTTTGTGAAGACTAGTTCATCCTGTGGTAGATTGAGGTGCTTGTGTTCCTTCACATAGGTGGAGCTACTGCTGGTTTTGGTGGTGTTGGTGGTGTGCCGGGTGGTGTACCCGGGGCTGGGGGAGTATATCCGGGCCAAGTGCCAGGAGGTATGGTGCTGTAGATCCCCAGTGTTCAGTTCAGCTGATACTCACATTATTCATGTATTAATGTTAATTTCACTTCTTTAGTACTTGGTCAATAGTTTAGCACTTAAACCTTTCAATAGCTTTGTGTAGTTATTTGTCTGTCTATTGCAATGTGCTAACCATGGCTCACCAAGCCAAACTCATTGCAGATGTACTTGGCATATACTGTACATTGCATTCTGACTGTGAAGTGTTTATTCGTTCAGCAGGCTATGGAGCTGGTGCCAAGGCTGCTAAATATGGTGAGTCAGAAGAGTGATCCACACATCCACAGGTACAGGTGACATATGGTGTACTGAATTTCAAGTATGTACTTAGTACTCTAATCTGGCTGCTCCTCAGGGGTCCCTGGGGCAGGGGGGATACCAGGTGCAGTGCCTGGAGGAGCAGGAATACCTGGGGCAGTGCCAGGACTCGTACCGGGAGTCGCACCAGGTAAATATGGTATGATAAATGATATCACATTTAAATCACATTCCGTTGAATATACTAATTTTATAATTTGAGGACAGGTTGCTCCAAGATTTCTATTAATGGGAGGGAGTTACATTGTAATGCATAACATGGCATCAGACCTTTGTCTGTTATGTCATTAAAATAAGCAGTTTTCACCTTTATCTAATTATGGCTGTAACAATTAGGCTATTTCAATGTATTTTAAAACCTCCTGTATTGGGCAGGATATATGTTCATGAAATGCCTCCAATACTCGCCGATGCCATATTGGTTGCTGTTAAAGAAATAATTCTAAAGTCTTATCAATTAACCTTCAGGACACGACTTTCCAAAGTAGATCTTTTTAATATATCTTGCAGGAACAGTTTACAAAATACAATTCAGTAAATGTTCAATTCAACTCAGTAATACAAAGGCTATTATAGAAGAGGCCCCACCCTTGGAATGGGGTGGCGCATAATTTGTTTTTAATGATTAGTCATCTTTAGCAAATGCACAGGATATTGTAAACGTGGGGTGAGTCTAAGTTCATTGGGTTTAATAAATGTGTGTGAGAGAAGCCCAATTACTAGAGGAAAATTAACTAGGGCAATCTCTAGTTGCACTCTCCCCGTAAATATTTTGCTACAAGGGTCAACTGAAGTTGGCTTGGAAGGGCATGACCTGAGAATCACCTCTAGGTGCAGACCTTGAAAAGAATGCATCCTGTTCTTTTCTCACAGCAAGAACAGCAAGGTTATAGGGATTACATCAAGCAATCCTAAACGAATTTGGATAATAAAGTATATTTTTCCAACAGTTGCACACACACACACATACAATCATACAGGGACCCGCAGTGTCTCTCCTCTGCCCCCTCTGGCCAATAAACGTGTAGCACCCCTTCAGCTAACCCTAGCTACAGATGTAGTGTGTAGTCTCACATACAGTTAGCAAGTTCATCAGCTCTCCTTGTCTCCACTCCACCACAGGAGGAGCAGGAACAGGCATTGGGACAGGAGGACTGGGAGGACTGGGAGGACTGGGAGGACTGGGAGGACTGGGAGGCGTAGGAGCTGGCACCTACTCCGCTGCAGCTAAAGCTGCTAAATATGGTAATATATACAGTATATACAGTACCAGCCAAAAGTTTGGACACATTCACTTAAATGGGAAAGTGTGTCCAAACTGCTGACTGTTACTGAATATTATTCAGTATATATTCAAAAATTTAAGTCTTTTCATAGATCTAGAAATGCTAAATAAGGTACTTGGAAGAAACCTACCTCGTGTTATCTCCAGACAGCTATGATTTCATAACTTCCTTTGCATATTATTATTTTTCATCCCCACCTTAGGATATTTAGGAGGAGCAGGAGGAGGAGGAGTACCTGGTGGGGTACCTGGTGGGGTACCAGGAGGAGTACCTGGTGGAGTACCAGGAGGAGTTGCTGCTGCCAAAGC
>JAODLI010050053.1:0-16605 GCA_027575585.1 Percopsis omiscomaycus | reverse complement strand
CCCCCCCCCCCCCACACACACACACACACACACACACACACACACACACACACACACACACACACACACACACACACCTGTCTCCACCCCCACTCACCCACCTCTCATGCACCATCCTACAGTATTTTCTGATTCCCCCTCTGCCTCTCCACTAAATATCAGACTCACCGTGTCCATCTGAAGGTTTTGCCCTCAGAGAATCAAACGCCTGCCAAAGAGAATATGGTTGTTCCTCAGAGCAAGGCACTCACGCTGATTCATTTACGGATATAGCTTCAGTCTATAATCTATAATCCACTATAACGACTACATATCTCAAGCATTGCATCAACTGATACAATTCCGATCCCCTCAGGTTTGTAGTTTTTTTTTCTCTCACTCAACTTGGCTTAGGTCCACGGGATGACACCGCGTGAAATCTCATTTCCGCGGCAACCTGAGCCACGCAGGCCACTCCAAAATCGCCATCATTCACTCTGTGCTCAATAACCTTGGACTCATATTTCTCTGGCGGTGATTTAACACCTTGCAAAATTACACTGTGGTCGGTTGAGCCTGTGTTGATGTTGATATCTCTGCTTTTTACTGTGCCACGTCCTGTCGGCACCTTTCCGTTATTTATCACGACCCGGGCCGTGACACATGAGAAACGCCCAATCGGCCATTAATCTCCCCCTAAATATTCAACGCAGTTACTGTGGTCAGGACAGTGTGTGGCTCCAAACCATAAGATTGAGATTTATGTATTTTTATACTCATGGATAACATGAAATTATGATTGCGTTATAAAGGGAGGAATGCAAACCCAGTGTTTTAAAGAAAAGATAGGTGAAAAACAGAGAAACTGCAGTGTTTCATTCATAAGGTATGTCACAGAAAGTACTAAATCAGAGGTGCTGCATAAAAACGCGGTTGGGTAGAAGAAGAAAATCAATATTTGAAGAGCCTTAGTCTGTGCATCTTAAGCAGTCTGGGATGTAGACAGAGGCAAATTCCTGCATATTCCACTATGTCTGAATTATTAACAAGCCTATAGTTTGTCAGAGCATAATGCTGTAAATGTGAGATGACAACAAGTCACAAGAAAAGCAACTTCACTGGAACTAAATTGCGCGAGTTTGTCAAACAATCAGCAGCATATATATATCGCAATGCAACATTATGACAGTCTTTCCAAGGTCTTTAACGTGAAAAAAAATTAACCCATCTTGATTATTTCAGTACCTTATTCCAGCTAGGGACAACGACGCCAATTTACTGGGACTGCTCGATATACCAGGAGCATTCCTACAAAATGAGGTCTCTACAGACTGCATTTATTTAGTCCCACTAATCGTAATTCTGTTCACGGTAATCCTCTGTGGTTAAGACACATATAGTACAGTGGTGGTAATTCATTCACTGATAATGTAGGGCCACAGCTACAGTAACTGAGTAACACATTCCATAAATATGCACGCAAGCATAAACATTTATATCACAGTACACGTATGAATATGAAAAACAATATGAATCATTGACTATACTATGATGAATATGCTATTTAGAGGTCTGGAGTATAGTGCAGTTAAAATATTTTTTGCTTTTTAAGCAACGTGCAATTCCTTCCTCTTTAAAATTTAAAATGTAATTTGCTTCGTAACAGAAAATTGCTGCGCAGAGATTTTCCCCCGTCATTTTAATTTAATACTGGTGACGGGACAGAATGATCAGGGTTGACAGGTTAGGACAAAAGCCTCCACGCTCTCCGTTTGTAGGCAGGAAGAGGCATGCGGATACTGGATTAGGAATTTATGGTGGCCCGTACTCAAGCAATGAATTCATACCATCCCATTCATAACATAACAACAGCAACAAAAAACGATGACATCACTGAAGACTGTTTCCCTCCAATCCCTTGTCACATTTCCCCACATATATAAGATAAGATGTATAAGATAACGGACGGAACGCACTAAATGATTAACACTGATATGAGAGCAAGACAATTATGGCAGACAAATGGCTAGTAATTCAATCACTGGGGCAGGACGTGTCATGTCGACTAGTCTATTGACTCTGACAGGCCACACTACACGCCCCCACGCTCATATTGACCCAGGGCACACAATGTGCTGATGCATCGTTGTGTAAATTAGGCCTGGACTGATCTCCTTCACTTTTTGGCCAGAGGTTTGGGACAGGCTACAATAATACATTCAAGTAGAGAAGAACATTAGAGCCAAGCTGCTCTTTTAAGTCCTATTTTTCTTTCATTTTATATGATTCTTTAACACATAACATTCAAATTCACTTTCATTCGTGAGCTAGGCTTCTGTCTCGCCATGACAACAGCAGAGTAGAATATTCATTTCTTCACTAGAAGACACTAAACACTGGCAGGAAAAAAAAAGTGACGGATAATATTGGATGTTTGTATTAGATAGGTTAACTAGACAAAAATCTATAAATGTTGTACCAAAGCATCCTATATATTTGTGTCTCACCCATACAAACCCCAGGAATATCAGCTAAAGAGAATTATGGAGAAGATAAGACACTAAAAAGGCACACCTCAAGCCTGCGGACAGCCACACAAGACCCAGATGCCGTTCATTAAATAATTAACGTCCGGCTGAGATGATCTTTGATTTCATTGATCTGGGTAGTCCTGGCGGAGAGAAAAAATTGATGGGCTACAATGTTTGTACTCACCTCGAAAACAAGAGAATCTGAGTGGCTGGAGGATTTATTGAACAGGTTAAAGCAAGGAGCAGAAACCCGTTTCTCCCGCCAGCTTGACGAATACCGGTACAGCACAGAAAACACGGTTTGTGTTCAGCTAATTACTGTTCAGTCACATTAATGGACGCAGCCAACACTGCTCGCTAACTGTTACAGTAGCCACACATGCCATTATGCAGAGGAAAAAACACATGCAACCATTCAAGCTATTAATAATCCAATTACAGCAATTCTGCTGCTTTCTCTGGACTATTTGTAGTGGAATTATGTTCCTTTTTATATTTTCCCCCTTTTGTTCCCAGGGGCAAAGCTGGGTGAGAAATGCCTAGATTCCCAGAAGGCCTAGTCGTCTGACATCATCAGTGGGGGACTCAATCACGGAGAACTTCTAATTCCACTGCCTCCCTTTGTTCCAAGGCAACAAAAGAACTGTAGAGGTGGGCGGGTAAAACAGACAGACGGCGTAAGAACGCGTGGGAGGAAGGGTGAAGGCGGGCGGGTATACCTGTGCCACCCTCCCTGGGCAGCCTTGCTTGTGTGAAGCAGGTGGTTGCCAGCCTCGGGGGCCTGGGCCCTCTTCCATTCAACTGTAGGAGATAACCACCCTGTGTACACACACACACACACACACACACACAGAGAATGGAGAGGTGAAAAGGGGGTGGAGGCCCACAGAAAAGCCAGTGAAAGAGAAGGCACGGCACATGTAGCTGCTCCTGCTTGTGTAAATTGGCAGATTCTGCCACCTCCTCTTTTTTTTGCCAGATTAACTCCGCGGGGCAAGGAGGCGAGGGGGGTGGTTGGGGGGGGGGGGCGGAGGGAGGGGGCTGGGTTCTGAGTCTCCTCATCAAAGCGCCCTTCCTCCGCGCTCTCTGTGAGGGAGTGCCAACTGCGGAGAGGGCGATCCCACTCTGTGCGTGCGTGTCAGCGCCGGGCCGTCTAGGCTGAAATCTCACCTGACAGAAATGAGAAAGCCCCGCTCCAAGTCTTGCATAGCATTATGCGCCATCACAACGGCATCACATTCACCATTCTGTTTGGGTTTGATGCGTCAATAGAGAGGACGGGGAAGTCGCGCGGGGGGAGCCAACCGGAGTGTTACCGCTGGCACGGAGGACGGGCCGCCGGAATAGCAATGAATGACATGCAGCGCTCTCCAGTCGCGTTGTTCTAATTTGGCTGCCGTCTCCTTAGTGCGCCCGCTCGCCGGGCTCAGAGGCCTGCAGCCGGGAAAGCTTTTATTTCCGGCGCCTGGCCCCCGAGGGCATTGGGCTGACCCTCAACCCTGGGACGCTGGTGCGGTGACACCCCTCCACTCTCAATTACAAGGCTGTCACCATCACTCAGGCAAATCTCCTGCCCTCGCCCGTCAAGGCAGACTCTCTCTCTCTCTCTCTCTCTCTCTCTCGCCCGTGAATGAGTGTAATTTCATTAGGGAGTCAATGCTAGCTCAACCTCCTGCTCTGATCTCCATCCCGCTGCATATCTTAACATCAACTTACCTGGGGCAACTATAATGACCTGTGTTTCAAGGAGCTTCAGCCACCCTACTTTAGTTTGGATTCTTTTATTTAAATAATGACATATTCCACTGCAAATCAGGAATCTTTCCTTTGCAAATGTCAGTTTACAGTCACTTTCGAACAATGGGTATTAGGGATATTATAATGCATTTTATGAACTCAGCTAGACAGGGAAAAGGAAAACGTCTATATCAAAAATGATCTTGCTCTGAATCTCAAGTGGGGGATAACATCTTGAAGCGGTGCATTAGAAGTCCCCGAAAACGCCAGATTGATTCTGAAAGAAATTCTGTAAAACTTCAAAAGTCGCTACATCTGAATCACACTCTCAAAGGCGAGTCAAAGGCAAAGGGAGGCGTATCCGTGCTCTTTAAAGATAAATTACACCTAATATAATCCGGTGAGGTTGAAGTTCACCGACTTAATCTGATTAGGGAATATTCACCCAGCCTGATAATTGCTTTAGCACTCAACCTGTAGTTGTAATTACATTACTAGGTTAATATCAGCATTTGGCTACTGTTAATCTAATTCTGTACGAAGTGGGTGAGCATTCCTCTAAGTTGTCGCTAATTGAGTTACCTGCTATCGTTTTTCAGCAAATTCGCCTGGATTTCATCCTCTCTAAATGGGTGATTTTCTGGCTCACAACATCCCCGATGAAATCCGCCCCACAACAGACATGCAGCAAAAGTGACAAAGGAATCAAGGAATCGCTGTATCAAAATATCAATTTATTTAACTACCAATATATATAACTTTGTTGCTCCCCTGAATTGTTGTCATAATATGTTAATATATTCGTGATTCTACATAACTGTCGTAAAACATGCATAATATTATGTTCATACTGCAATGCAGTGCAACGTATATTATGAGCAAATTACATAAAGTGTGCGGGGGGCGGGGCAGATCAAATCTACTGGCCAAGCACGGCGGAGAAAAAGCTGCGAAAACGCTTCCTGTAGTAGTGGTAGAAAAATAGTGTTCCAGCTCCGCTACTGTACCTCCTCTCCTACTCTATCCCCACAGATCTAAACTTCTAACTGTTTACTCTGTGGCTCTGTCAGGGTGCGTACTCTATGCATTTTGCATGGCTTTTCCCCTTACTTTGAAATATAAAAGTGCCTGGGCTTGCAAGGAGTGCTGGCATTGTGATGCCCCCCAGAATACACTCCAGACCCCCCGCGCAGTGTCTGAACTCCTGCCTCTACCCTGCTTCTCCATATTTATATGTGGGCGTGGGAGTTGCCAGGATCACTCATTACACCCACCAAAAACTCTTTCAAAGTGCCTCCTCTGATGACATGAGTTTGTTGCATCTTCTGGGTCTATTGTGTGTGTCACACCATTAACATTATTAACTTAACTTGTGGAATACAACAGACTATTGTCAGCAAGCTTACTATGAAAAAAAAGATGTTACATATTAGAACCTGTTTTAGCAGGCCACATAACCCACCTTACTGTTGAATATGCTAATAGGTTAAAGGCATAGTGTGCAATTCTGGCCAATGGGAGGCAGAGCGATGCATTCAAGGTTCCCTGCGAGAACTAAAATATAATAATATAAATATAAATATAAAAGATATGTAAAAATATACATATTAAATATTGTTTAAAAATATATTTATGTGACGTTAACAGTACTTTGTCACTGCACTTTGTCACTGCAAATTGAAATCTAAATGAATATACAACTAGTGCAGCACCCTAACTGAATGGTCTGTGTATTTAGCTCATCTGAATGGAGGACGAGAGAGAAGAGATAGAATGACAACCATTGAAATAAGATTATCTTGTCTTGGAAAAACAATAACAACACAGTCAGTAATGTTCACATCAACATTCAAACTCGTTATTCACATACCAGGCTACATAGAAGGGGGTAGCAGAGTGTGTACAGAGAGCAGATAGCAGGTTCTGCTTATGTGCACTCATCTTCCATTTGACAAGACTTCAGGGCTGTTCTACCCCATACTGAGAAGGGCGATTCTAAGGGGGTTTCCAAGGGCTCAAATATTGCCTGGCAGTACACTCTAGCTGAAGTACTTGTCCACGGCAGACATGATAACCATGAAAAACTGCGGCTAAATTTACTGCGTTCTGTCTTGTCAGATGAGATGTCTCTGGCTGTTTACATTGATATACCATTTCAAAGTTATAACTGAGCAGCTGCCCGGAAAATCCAATCAAAGCACAAGACACACAAGACGACTACAGCCAACAGTCCGCAGTGTGTTTTCTGTGCTCAAGAATTGTTTGTCTTGTGGAGTTGTCCCGGCTGTTATCGTGTTACCTTCTCTATCAGACCATTTGGAGGTTTTATGGTGATGTGATTTATACGGGCTTGTGGCACGTTAACGATGCCAGGGAGCCTTGCCTCACACATCCATATTCATGAACAACTGTGTTTGGGGAACTGTGGAAAGTGGAAGGAGGCGGAGGAAGTGATACATGTCCACCAAAAGTCTCCCGGGCACATAGTGTGGACAGTGAGGCTGCTGAAGGTGAGGGTTCACCTGCCCCGTAGGGTTTGGCCCACCTGTTTCCCTGGGCCAGCCACATTCCCAGAGAGGGGATGAAGGCCTAAACAAAGGCGCTATGGTCTGTGTAGACCCTCTGATGTGCAACTGACTAATTGCAAATCCTGCCATATTGAATTGTTTATACGCTCCAGGAACAGTAGGTAAGTAATTAATGGGCCATAGCCCTGGAACACGTACTGCAGAGTTTTTGAGAGCATTTAGCGACACCTTAAATAAATTAAATGTATCCCCCTGATCATATCTGACACCAAAACGCGGATCCTGGGACGACAGACTTATAGCCGCCCACTACAGCTTGCGGTTAACAGCTTCTGAACAATAAGACCCAGTGTAAAACCAATAAGCCCAAAAGCTTTATGACAGCAGATTGGGAGGACGCCTCCCAACTGTGACGTTTGGCAACAGACTGAATCAAAGGGATTACAATTTCATAGTGATAATTAGCATGGCAGTGCAACCCAAAGAGTCTGTGGATCAATGGCTCATCAGATCTATCCAAGGGCCCGATTTAGCTTTTGAAATAGCATTCAGTAAGTAAGTATTCAGTAAGGGAAAATGTACACACAATACTATCACGGTATTAAGGAATCGCTATTATATGATATATTACTATACCTAAGCACATTCATGTGCTAAACAGTGAGGTCTGGTGCTCATTTTAACACCTGCATTCATTGCAATCTATATCAATAGAGAAGGAAGTGGGATTTCACGTCCTATTAGCGATCACGACCTAATCAATGAGCTGTGCCCTAAAACAGCTGACAGCTAATTACCAGGGCAGCTCTTCGTGTGTCATGCCAGTCAGGTAGCCAGTGGTAATTAAGATGGGAAAGAAATATCTGTTTAAGGTTCTTCATAGCGCAGGAGAGGCAAGGCACACAGGGTGAATAGCGGCCAGACTGCAAGAGTGAGGCCTAATTTGCGCCTGAGCAAATCAATGAAACCATTTCATCTTGGTTGCTATGGAACAACACATCCTAACACACAATAAACATTACCTTGGGGAAATTGGCACCGGGAGGAATCCAACTGCTGCTCTTTTGAACAATATCTTGTTCTGAAAGGAAGAAAGAAGTCGATCGTTGTCAGGGGTATGATGTTGTCTTCCCACCCTTAGAGGAGCTTCAAGAGCTCTGACATCTGTGGTTTCATTACAGAGAGCATATAAAGGCCAAAGTCAAATTCTTCTCTTGTACCGTAGTACAACATAAGACACATTTTCTTTCTTTCCATGTGCCAGCAGACCAAACAGAATTATACATTCTCTGACACTGCTCATGAAAAAGTAGGTTGGCTAGGAGTTTCTCTGATTGTAATACCCCTGGGAATCTTTATACTGTACGTTCATCCACATACTGTAGGCTTGTAGAGGAATGTTATCATAAAATAATTAACACAGTGTAAAAGTCCTCTGAGCTTTTGATGTCCAGTGCACTGTGTATACACGCCTAGTAGACTAATATAGTGTGTGTGTGTGTGTGTGTGTGTGTGTGTGTGCCTCTAGAGAGACAGAATTAAGTATTCTTAGAAAACGTGACGCACAACCGGGAAACTGACATCTGTGGTGGGCATAATTAGAACCACAAAGAAACCCCACTCCTTAGAGGGGAGTCTCTTGACCGGGCCAACATTCTGGTCATTAAATTATGTCACCTACAATCATGGCAGGTTTCTTTTCTTAAAAAATATCACATCTCTGGTTTCCTCTGGCTCACTCATTACCGGGGGAGGTGAGAGGCCCTACACTAAGGGTGTGGATGTGTGCGCCTCAGACAGGTCAGGAGAGGCCACGCTTTAAATGAGAAGCCCGGCCAGATGAAAGCTTGTGACCCTAGGTGCGTGCAACAGAAGAACCATGAGGTGGCTGACATGGGGAGATTGGCGGAGGCCATAGGCTACCTTTTAAGCCGTGGGCCGTGGGGTCATCGCGTTTAGGTGTCGCACACATGGTGGGGGCGTGTGAGAGTTTCTTTAAGTTCCTTCATAGCTTTGGTCCAGTTCAAAGCTGGTATCCGACACTGACGTGGCACCCCGGTTAGCTTCATCTGTTGGCCAACAGAGATGATGGTAGACTGGAAAACACCCGCTGTTCACGGGAGTGACTGGGAAGTCAGCACTGACGCATTTGATGTGAAAGTAAATACAAGAATGGATAGGTATCTGGAAGCAAAAACACAGAAAAATGAATTACAACCAATGCTTTTTATTAGCATCGACTAGAATGCTTAAAATAATGTTTTCTGAGACATTTAACTAGCGTAGATAACAAATATTTTACTGCTATATCGTATTGTTTATTTTAGAACTGTGAAATTCCAATCATCAACATTTACCATTTTAGCTATGATGGTGTAGTAGGCTGGCTAGTTTGTTGTTACGCTCGATAAGCAGGCAGCAGACACAAAGATAAATCATCCAGTCAATCAGTGAATCAAAGTACACGTTTGCTCTCCATCTTCTTTGGCTACGGGTGAATAGCAGAGCGAGAGAAGGGATTGTACCCGCCTGCCAGCCAATTCAAATAAGCAAACAGCATGACACGCGCTTCCTGCCATAAGAGCCAGGACCGCGGCAACTGTTGCCACAGCGCAAACCTGCCACCCTTCGTTTGATCAGCGAGCGTCTAGAGTTTGATTGGTTCAAGGATGAACGATGGGTGGGCGGGGGTGGCCTCCCTAAACGTTGTGTAATTAAACTCTTCTCTTGCGCGTATTCCACTTCAGACATCAAGGATACTGATAAGTTCCCGCAGCAACCTGTGCCAATCATGCTGCAATCTTTTATACAGTTGGATCACATCTCAGTATCTCGGTCTTGACAAAGAAGGCCCCCTTGACTTTTGAAAGCGCTTAACTGAGGATAAAACATCCCCACAACATATAATCATCGTCATTTCAACGTGTAAATTAAAACAAGCACCAAGGAGTGGGAATAAATATGCCTGTTAAGGAAGCGACACTATGGCTAAATAGATTCTTCCATGTACAGTATCATATGCAGGTATGATACACATACAATATGACTAAATGGAAAAGCACAAAGGATTCGTGACAGAAAACGTCTGTGGCGAATATGTAATGCCTGCCACACCCTTGCATTTCTTTGTGTAAAGTGCTGATTATTAAAAAAAAATGTTTAAATCAGCCCTAGACAAAATATGCAAATTGTGATTGTGGGATTACAGTAATATGCAAAAAGGCTTGCAATGTGTTCTGAATGTTCTGCAATATTAAACAAGAATCCATTCCTTAGAATCAATTCCTTTAAAAATAAATCAAATGTATTTATTTATTTATTACACACTTATTTACATATTTACATACTGAACAGGGTTATCAGACAAATCCAAAACAAAATATCCAGGCCTATGTACCGTTTTATTGCCAGAATAATGTAATAATGTAACAATGTAATCAGTGACAGAGAAGGCAAAACAGCAACTTTTACTCCTTAGAAATTTCTCTCACATCTGAAGGTTGTTTATATGCAGAAAAGCAATGGAAGCATTAAAAAATCAAATGTCCCTCTCTGACAAAATACACCAAACAGTCCTTACTCAAAAACAGACAAAGCGATGCAAACTCACCCAATTGAGCTTGGGAAATCCAATTAATCTTATCAACAACCATAATGGAGACCGGGAATCACATCAACCTTTACTTTTCTTGAGTTACAGTTCAGGAAAAGACATAAAAATAATGTATTTCAGCAGTGAAAAGCTCTCACAGTTTAAGAAATGCTTTGAACTAGTGAGGGGAAAGGACATGTATGGCAACTGACTTTTCAATCACTGTGAATTGAATCGGAATTTATTCTAGAAGAAGAATGTGCTTTTTATAATCAAGCTGTAAAATGCGCCCTACAATCTATTGAAGCTCGAATGGGCATGTGACCTCAGTCAGTTATCTTTCTGTGACTACACATGAAGTCCAGGCTATCAAATAGACAGTGTCTGGGCTTCCAAATACTTACTTCATGCGCAGTTTCATGCACAGTTACAACAATGTTCAAAGAGGGATATTGCTCCATCAAAATCTTAAAATATAAACCTCTACAATACCTTGCAGAAATCGTATCACATAAAGTTGAAATATGTAGGAAGAGTCAGTGATAATATATTTCACAGATTTATAAATTTTAAAGAAAATATGCCTATTGCAAACATGTATTAAAGAACATTCCAAACACCCTTTTTGGAAATTCACCAATTAGTGTCACACATACTGTACATACCACTGATCACGATTTAATTCCCTCTATAAATATACGTAAATGACTATATCCTAAACACAGTAAATAGCATGATAACAGTTTTATATTATTTTTAGTTTGACCCCTAATCGCTCAGACAAAGCTCCCACATGAAACAGTATGAGTCCCTGAGGAAGCCTCTCGCCTGTGTCCTTGGGCGGCATTCCATCTCAATGGCAAAGGAGGAGCCAGCAAGCCACCCTGTCTGCCCAGTTCTGCTGTCCACCAGATGGTGACTGCTGGGACCCAGCGAAAAGCCCGCCTGGTGGTCAATGAAACCTACTGTAAGTGCAGAGGGTGGGGGGGTCACCGGTTATGAATAAAACGTCTTTAGACCCACTAATTAAAAAGGTCTTTTTTCATCACTCCATCCCATCTGTTAAATAACACAACCTGATGGAATGGCCCACAAGTCGGTACCCCTATTTAACAACCAGGTTTATCTCAGCGAGCACTTTGTGCGCAATTAAATGTTTAAGGTACTTCTATGGGAATAACAAGATTTCTTTATGGTCACTATTCTTTTGGGTGCAATCTTCAGATCTTTAAAGGGGCTGGCACATTTAATAAACTAAAGACCTGTACAAAAGGGCCAAGCGATTAACCTGATGTAGAGCACTGCAATCTATCCAACAAGTCATGTAGCCTAATCAGGCGTATAACATTAGCTTTTTTTCTCAATTGTTCATGACCACTTTTTAATCATGAATATTCAATGCACAATTACTCATCAGTATTCCAAAAGCATTTTCAAAACACACTCTCTAAACAAAGCTTTTATGTAAATTAGTGTATACCTACAAGCATTCTGGACCTAGGGATTACAAAACCACAGCCTAAACAAGGTCAGTGAATGTGCTAGAGACAATAGTTATTCTCATCACCATTTGAAAAGGTCAGTGCAGCGTGGTGGACCAACATGAGAAATGTGAACACTAACAGAGACTATTATCAACACCAACAATTCTACTATAATCCTGGAAAATGACGCAAAGGAAAAATGGCATTTACCCACCATTTGTGGGCTTTTCCTGCCCTCATTGGAGTCTCAGCCTGTCCTCGAAGTGACACTGGCTTTGTCTGTTGCCAGCTTGCTGTCAGATGGCATCAGACATGTGGTCTATATATATCTCCCTCCCCTGGTTACACACCACCTTCCCACTTTCAGGTTGACCCAGAGAGCCGCCTGTTTGATCGGATGACCCATATCCTACAGCACGTTATAGGCTAGCATCCACTGTGGAACCTTAGGTATGGTGAGAATAAAGGCATTTGGTGGTCAGTTCCTTACACATTGAGATGATTCAGTTTGGAATATTAATATGGCCAGTCATTATTATAATAATTTCCATCATTACAGCATTAGAAAGCCTCATCATTCTACCGCCCCGTTGCATACAGTAAACAAGGCTAAATCGTCAGTGATAGATCACTTCAGTTGTCACTAAAAGGACCATTAATTCACTTTCACATAATTAATTGCCTTGTATTATTTAGCGCCTCAAGTGCCTTTTCATCTCTGTGGTAGGGTATCATATTGGCCACCCATCCAGAATTTAGACACCTGATGGGAAAAAGCCTCTGGAACTAAACGTCTCACCACTCTTTCTTGTTAACGTAAACTCTTCGCTAATGCGGTCTGTTTTAGGGGAAATGGCAGTAGTCATGGCCTCCCTGAAGCAGGACTATAGGCTGACATGTGTGAGCCTAATATCTTCCATAGCTTCTGATAATTTAAGGACCTTTTCTACAGACCAGCTGGCTTTAATTACTGCAAAGTGGCAACATTTGGTCAGGTTTATGATTCTTAAAAGACTTGGTTTAGACGCACCAGTCTGTGAGTTTCTAGAGCCGTAAATCCAGCTGCTACTACTAGGCAGAAGCAAATATAGTATTGCTATCCATATGAGGGCATTCATAAATCCTTTTTTCATATATACATCTGTGTATAGACAGCAGGCAGTCTGGAATACATTTACAAGACAAATGTATAACAACCAAGGGGATTCTGGGTGGTCTATTGCAGGTTATGAAACATACTACATGTCTTTAAACAAGAGCAGTAGAAAAGCACAGTATTATTTCAGCTATTAATATGTTGCTGAGCACTCCAATACAAAGATATCACAAGATATTAGTAGGAAAAGGAACTGAGGAGGCAATAGAAATTAGATTGGAATGGTGTTGATGCAGGACAAAAAAAGTTTGGATACAATGTGGGAATTGAATTTGAATAGCCTGACAACTTAATGAACTTTTCAGTCCTTTGCTGCATTGACAGTCTGCTAATACAGTAGCGAGAATCTTAACATTTGGGGGAGGTTCAAGACAAGACCGTTGGTGGGTTGGGGTTCGGGGAGAAACTCATTTGTATTCTCATCAACTGCTGACTCGCTGTTAATAGAATGCGAGCCCTCAGGCAAAGAGAAGTGGGGAAGACTGGACGGACTGGGCAAGATGCCTCTGGACCCACCAGCCTCTGCCCCGGCCAACTGTCTTGGTGTCACCAAGTCACCAAGGGCCTGAGAGAAACAATCAAAACCATTAGGTGACTTGTCACTAGACAAACGACTGTCAGTGACAGAATACTAATTCAGAAAAGAGTCAGATGATAAACTTAGAAGGTCATGTCAAGTATATTTATGTAGCCCTTAATCGAAGGTCTGCACAGGCCCATATTTCACACTGAAACCACAGCCTCTATACCTTATCCTCCAATCAGGCAAGGAAAACCTAAAAATATAAAACACTTAGAGGAAATGGAGGAAACTTTGGTAACCATGGTAATGGAAAACAAAGGGAGGATTCCAACCTTTTCATGATGGCTAGGATGCATAGGTGCTGAGGTATAGAGAACTGTGCTGTCAGGACACAACTAGAGGAGTAACTTTTTAAATCTGACAATAGAGAGAAGATGGTTAACGGGTGAAACTTCTACTCTCCCCAACAAATACATTGAGAAGAAAAGCTGAAATGCTTTATTAGTAGTATTATTTCCTGTTTCTCTAAAGCGTATATCTATAATATTGCCAATAGTATGCATGTTCAGATTAACAGAGACGGACTCAGCTGTCTATAAGAATTCATACTTGTGTCTCCATTTGTTCAAACGGGATGAAGATGGCCTTCAGGTAAATAATGCATAGCATATTGTTTTTTTATATACTTACATATTTTATGAGTAGCAGAACAAAGGGAAACTCTGGCTAGGAACTGGACAGGATATTTTAGCCGTTTCTCCAAAGAGCTTTCTCTCAGTAGACTATACACTGTAAGGTGTGAATGACAGGTACACCCGATCTAGCACTGATCCAATCTAACCATGGCAGGTAATTCTATCTCAAGGGAAATGTTTTATTTATTGACTTATTTTTCTTGTAGTTTTTTGCTGTTCTTGACAAGCTGAAGCCCAGATATCACGCTTCAGCACGATACTTATTCTGTGTTGTTCAGATTGACATATGAGCCTCTCTGTGGCACTTTGAAGTACACTCAACTAGTCTTCATACAGTACTTTACTTAGTGATGTGAAATATTTACAGTATTGTCAGTTTCTTCAATGTTTTCAATGACACTGTAATATTGATGCCTATTGTTATGGGCTATAATTAATTGACTCTAGAGTGGTACTTCTTTACTGATACATTAGCAGAGCAAACCATGTTCGCTCCCAATGTTTATTTTTGTTGAGGCATTCATTATCCTTACATGGTTAATTACCTTTTTTGAATTGTGAAAAAACACGACACATGACAATATAAGGTCTGCATCTGTAAATATAAACAAAAACATTCAACTCAAAATCATTGATATGAAGAAACATTTTATTCACAGATACTGTAAAACACAAGCTGCCATATCATACATTTATACACAGGATTTGAAAATCCTATACAAAAAACCAAGAATATTCGAAAATATGGGTTTTGATATGAAATTATGACCTTACATATAATAATTTCTTGGAAAAAAAGGTCTCAGTTTGGTAATAGTTATTTAGTTTATGAGCCCTACCCCACATTTATGAAAACTGAGGTTATTATAAAAAATTAGAATGGTAAAAATGGAGTAGAAATCATTCTTAAAAATGATTAAAAAATCTCATGCAGCATCTTCAGAGAGGGCCTGAGAGAGTATAACTTTGTAAAGAAAAGAAAACAAATTAATCTGTCCACATTATAGAAATCAAACACACCAACAAAGCCAGTTTCTTATTCTTCCTGTCCAATTTCAATGCTTTACCTTTATTATCACTGCTTTAGTGCTTTGATTCAATGCAAACACATTTTGGCAGCTACAGGGAGCTGGTAGAATGATTGATTCTGCTAAACAATGTCATAAACTGTTAATTTTTATTCATTGCATTATTTTACATGACACTCTTTTGAAAATGTCTAATCTTAGATCGAGACAGTGAATCAATTTTATTTAACTTTGAGGAAAATAATTGAGAACAAATAGTGGCATGGTAGAAAACTTTGACCAGAGCTTGGTGGGGCAATATGCCATGTCTTTTGTATAACCGTTCTAAGTAGCTGAAGAGTATATATTGGAATGCATAGAGCCCAGGCACCATTTGACTACAAGAGGCCAGATTATTACATCATCAACAACTTGTAGTAAGCAGTGTGTATGTGTATAGCGTGCTGTCCAAGCCCATTTATAGAGAAATTGACTCAGTGATTCTGTTAGCATAGTATGAAGTACTTATTATGCTATTCACTACAACTGTCAAAAGGAGCGGAGGTTACTGGTTTACTCCAACTAGGCTTGCTCTCTGTTAAATCAGGAATAATCGCTGACTAACCATCACAGTGGCCTTCTGATTGATATGTTTTGGCATATTTCCACACTTTTCTGTTAGATAAACGTGGTCAACCTCAGCTTGAACGACCTCCTTCCTTCTCCAAAAAGCTAACTGCTGCTCCATCTAAGTGCGTCCACTGAGACCAAGGCAACTGGAGGGAGAATACATTCACTCAACCCTGCTAGCTTTCACAGGCCAGCTGGCAGTAGAAGAGTGATAACAGCAAATGTAGTCCTTGACAAGATAACACAGTCCAGTTTGAAAAGCTAGAAAACTAACCAGAGAGATAAAGTAACATAAGGCTCAAGAGGCTGGATGGACATGGATAACACACTTGACTGAGGTTTAAAAATGCAAGAAAAGGCAAAGTCTGGGAGCGCAATAACATTAGCTTATTGCTTAACTTTTTTCCTCTTTTTTTTTTTTTCTTACCTACAAATGAGATTTGTACACACCACGTTGTCATATAAATACACTATACAATGCAATATAAAATACTTTTTCTTAAAAGGAATATGTTCAGGTTTTGCTTAGGTAAGATACCTGCACCATACAAAAGAAAAATAATGATAATGAAAAAGGCACTTCCGGCTGTTGTTCTATGGGTAAATGATGGCCACTGTGTCGCCATGCGGGCAACAGCGTTTGTGCACACGTTTCTCTTGTTACATGTCCCAGACAACGAGGCACTGCGTCTAAGTGGTAAAAGATTTCTTCTGTTTTCATGCAAATGCCCCCTCTGCTCTCG
>JAODLI010050042.1:0-16608 GCA_027575585.1 Percopsis omiscomaycus | reverse complement strand
CACACACACACACACACACACACACAGACACACACAGTTACTGCAGGTTACTAGTGGGAACCGGTGTAGAGTCGAGGGGGCGGTGCCTTCCTCAGTTGATACTTTGGCGTTCTGGGTCTCGGAGCCATTGGAGAGTTTCTGTCCAGTTACGAGGCTGCTTGTCTGAGGGATTGTACACACATTGTTCAGACAAAATAAGGAAACAAGGAAAGTGGGCTTGCTGTGAGGCCTAGGTAGTGAATGCAATATTAAAGCTACCCACCTTGCTTGTTTTATAACGCTCACTGTTTATGTTTGAAACCGTGTGTTTAAGCTGTGCCTGAAAGTGAATGTGGCTGGAAAGGCTGGGGTAGAGAAGATGCAAGCTTAGTTCTCTATAGGAAGGAGTAGAGTGCCAGACATTCAAACCAAAAACAGCATTTTTGTAACACTGGTTACTAAGGTAACAAATGAAATGGCCACAAAATAAATAAATATAGTGTACCTTTAACTATGCTAACACTATCAAACATGTAGGGCCATTTCAAAAGCTAATGAAATGCATGTGCGAAATTCCCACTGGTTTGAAAATGAAGGTCCTTGATGGAAGTCATTAGGCAGGAGGTTGGTTCACTATTAACAGTGGAATGTAGGTACTGTAGTAGCATACCGTTATGTAACCTCCCGTCTCCCAGGCAACAGAGTTCACCTGCGAGCTGTGCCCGTACGAGATGCGCCCGGACTCCAACCGCACCGGCTGCGTCCCCATCCCCATCATCAAGCTGGAGTGGCACTCGCCCTGGGCCGTCATCCCCGTCTTCATCTCCGTGCTGGGCATCGTGGCCACCTCCTTCGCCATCGTCACCTTCGTGCGCTACAACGACACGCCCATCGTGCGGGCCTCCGGCCGCGAGATGAGCTACGTGCTGCTGACGGGCATCTTCCTGTGCTACGCCATCACGTTCCTGATGATAGCCGCGCCCGACGTGGCCGTGTGCTCCTTCCGGAGGATCTTCCTGGGCCTGGGCATGTGCTTCAGCTACGCCGCGCTGCTCACCAAGACCAACCGGATACACCGCATCTTCGAGCAGGGCAAGAAGTCGGTGACGGCGCCCAGGTGAAGAGAGCTCGCTCACTGTCCCGTGTGTGTGTGTGTGTGTGGGCGTGCATGGCCCTGTATAGCCTGTGACATGTTTAGCTAATCCCCCTGTTAGTTATAACCAGCCAGGAACCAATTTAAGATAAGAGATGATGATGGTGATGGTGGTGGGGATGAGGCAGGTAAAGAAAGTCCAAAACAATGCTGTGTTTATTTTTTAATGTTTATTTTTCTGTGCTAACCACATTTACTGATGTAGTTTCAAGGAGCTATTAGTGTTCTCTCTGTGGTAGCTTTGCGCTAGCTTAATTGTTGTTAAGTGTAGAGAAGGGGGTTCTCCACCTGCCCTTCTCCTGAATATTTCCACTTATATGGCGCATCTCAGCCATAAATAACGACCATTTTGTTAAACGCATGGAATTAAGTGCTTGTGAACTCGATGAACAGTAGAACTTAAACAGAACAGGAAAGTTTTTGTTATTTTTTACATACACTGTATGTACTTAGTTGCTTATAATGAGTAAGGAACACACTGCTTATAGTAGGTCTATGTTAACCGTGATTATGAATAATGATTAAACGAGTTGGAAAACAATAGCCTCTGCACAAAATAAGCTGTATCTTGTTTTGCAAATCAGTGGGGCACCTTCCCTTCTTTTTGCAAAAAAAGCGCAATTCTGACATCCTCGTTGATGGCATGACACTAATCTGATTTTCTCCAAACATGATTTTGCACATGTTGAATATGCAGTGAGCAAATTCAACATCTCGGCTATTGTGTGCGATTTCCAAAGCGTTGCGAGACGCCCCAAGTAAAGCGCTTCAAGACATTGATTCGACACAGACGTGTTTTTGCTGATGTTACGCTTTTGCTGTTCAAGACCATTTAACTTTAGTTTGAAAAAGTCTAGGGGCTTCCCTTTCAGTGTTGTTTGCTTAGTCTTAAATGTCGCTTTATCTTACTTGGTTTCAAGCTGTCATTTGCTACTTTAGCACATCTGCACATATCACACAATGAGGGAAGTGGTTGAGCAGATGTTCCAGCCTCGGTAAAGCCAAACTGAAGATAACTATCGTCACATTTGAGGATGATAACAATACATCATTAGCACTCCCATCCTTCCTAAACCTATCCATATTGGCATACACTAGCCTTCGCAGTGAATATATTGGAGTAACAGCCGAAATCGCATTGAAACGGAATGTTTTCAGTAACCGCTACTTAAGATGGTTTGTATGCCCCCCATTTGAGAGCCAATAGTTAATATTTGGAGTAAATAGTTCATAGTTAGTTAGTTACTTTTTTAGAGTAACTTCCCAAACACTTTTTGTGCATGAGGTTGTTTGTGCATGTACCGACAGCGACACTGTGTGGGTATGTTTTTGTGCGCGTATTTATGTGCAGGTGAATTCACATAGGCTTATTTGCATTTATTCAATACCCCCCTGATGGGAATTATTATTCGTTGTTATTATTCATTAATGATTCATGAGTCATGAACTCGTAGCCCTATTGTCCTGTTTGCACTAGCTGTGAGAGTCTCTGGGGGAGAGCGTTAAGTGAATGGCCGAAATGTTAATGCAAAATGTAATTGGACCCCTGTCCATTAGCTCCATCCCTGTTGTCCATTCGATTCTCTTCCTAAACACACTACTAAAAATCTACTAAACACCCACAAATAGACATGCTACTGTTTTCTTTTACTCTGGTCCCAAATATGACAGTGAAATCTGTTGTGTTTTGCTTGTACTGTACTTTCAATGTTATTACAAATGATACATTTGGTACCCTTAAAGGGCTACACATATGATTCTGCAAAGTTTCAGGGAGATATACCGCTTGCTCTTCTGCAATTGGTATTACAATTTCCTATTTTGGTTTAAGGAGTTTTACAATCACATAATTTGTGCTTCAGATCCTCACAGCTCACCCAGTTGTGCTTAACACAGCAGCTCAACTCATTCAGGGTGGGCTAGGCTTTCAAGATATTCAAGCACTCGCATTAAATGAGCTACTTGATAAAACTAGAGATTAAATTAACTTTTATCACACACGGAGGGCATAACTGAGAATCAGCTCACTTAATTTGTTTTAAATACAAGGCACTTTTTCAAGGTTCTCTATAAAATAATTAAATCAACAAGCAATAAATAAATACATTATATAACAAGGCTGAAGCCAGCCAGTCATAATACCTTTTCTGGGAAAAAATAGTACTTGTTTTTTCCATGCCATTTTAACCCAGATCCGTGCATCAGGTGCCCGCAGGTGCTTGAGAAGTGTATTCTACTTATATATTACGGCCTCCTGTGGTGCAGTGTAACCTTCAGGGCATAGAGAAAGAGGCTGGCACTTGTCCTGAGGGGGGGGAAAAGATTACTATAGTTGACAAGCACTGTCCTTCTTGCATGCCTGTCTCTGCTTGCAGCTCATTACGGTTGCTAACAGTGTGTGTGTCTGCATCACTACCATTTTCCTTTCTCCTACGGATGATTTCACCTGGCCCCTTGCTGGTCCTCACTTTTCTTCACTGCGTGTTTACTGTGCATGGAACGCATCTTTTACGCAGTGTGTGGTTTGTTAGTAGCATGATTTAAGCCTTCTTATGAATATTATAAGTAGTGAATATACATAAGTAGGGCCCAAGTGTTCAATTCAGTGGTGCCTAGAATAATTTCCCCATTCACATTCCCCATAGGGGATTCACACCAATCTCCCAAATAAGGCCGGTGTTTAACTTAAATATATACTTAAATATATAATTTTGTATAAAATCGGATTGGTTTAAAGGTTAATCGCTGTGGGACGATACGTCCTTTGTAAATTGTACATGCCTGTTACGGCTGGCTCAAAGCCGAAAGACCTCTAGACCATCCTGTAGTAATAAATAAATAAATAAATGCCTGCTTAAGAAGTGTACCCAACCCGTTAGCATTCCTTGAGCTCGGCAGACCACGTTGTTCACTCCCCCCTGGTCCCCCCCCTTCCCCCCCAGGTTCATCTCTCCTGCCTCCCAGCTGGCCATCACCTTCTCCCTGATCTCGGTGCAGCTGCTGGGCGTGTTCGTGTGGTTCGCCGTGGACCCGCCGCACACGGTGGTGGACTACGGGGAGCAGCGGACCCAGCACCCCGCGGCGGCGCGCGGCGTGCTCAAGTGCGACATCTCGGACCTGTCGCTCATCTGCTCGCTGGGCTACTCCATCCTGCTGATGGTCACGTGCACGGTGTACGCCATCAAGACGCGCGGCGTGCCCGAAACCTTCAACGAGGCCAAGCCCATCGGCTTCACCATGTACACCACCTGCATCATCTGGCTGGCCTTCATTCCCATCTTCTTTGGGACGTCGCAGTCGGCTGAGAGGGTGAGTGTGTGCGTTTTGTTTTTATGTGCGGTCTTGCTTGCCTAGGGCTCCATCTTGTGGGGAGCGCCAGAACAGCACCTAAAATTAAATTAATTAAACTTATCATTGGTAAATGGTATTAGTTAAAGGTGCTGTAGGTAGGATTCAAGAGCTATACATTTAGTGTAATTTGTTAGAAATGTCAGACATCCGTCAGCTATCAGTGAGTCAAATGCTCTGGGAGGATATCTGCTCTGGTTGATAGCCCCCTGCCTCTATATAAGTCGCCCGGAGAATTCTGATCAATCAGGGCCTCGTTTCCCTGATGGATCAGTTAGTTAATGTCAAGTTGTCATGACAAAGACGCTGACAGGTTATGTCGTCTTGGTTAATGTCAAGTTGTCATGACAAAGACGCTGACAGGTTATGTCGTCTTGGTTAATGTCAAGTTGTCATGACAAAGACATCCCAAACAATGTCAACCTGACTTTAAACTTGACATTCATTTTCCGAATGACACTTGACAATGACATAAAGACTCCTTCATGTTGGTAATGTCAGTCTTATGCACACCCCTTCAAATATAGTGTTACCGGATAGCCTACTTTAAATGTGTTGGTTACCGCTGTGTTATGTAGGCTGCTGACTGGTATGTTTACAAGTACGGTCTATTCTCTAATTTAGCAATTATTATACTTAATTAATATAATAATATAAGTATTTAATATACTTAATTATCAAAATAACAATATGAAAAGGGTGTGTGGCTAGCAATTCAGGAGCTAGTATTTATGGCCACGGGCTGCGACTGCATTTATACCAAGTTGAAAGATGTGTTTTAAGGTTTATCGTGGGGGTTTGCCCGGGGCACTAGAGCTGCCTCTGTCTATGTATTTGTGTGTGATCCACTGTGTACTTGCATCTGGAAAAGGTTTAGCCACATTTTAGTTTAGTGTGTTGTGTGTTTGTGTACTCCTCAGTGTGTAGAGCAACTACACTGACATGTGTTCCCATTGCTCCTGACTCCTCAGGGATTTTCATTTTGTATAACAAATACCAGTCAGCTATAAGCGGATATGTGTCCATCTTTGCCTTCTAAGAACTCAGTGGAGACCCGAATTTCTGGCCAAAGAGGTTCCGCATTGCATTGCATTGCGTTGCGTTGCATTGCGCTAGGTAGAAATGTTTTACAACAACACCTAATAGCTTAGAGTCCAAAGCCCCCTGGCTGTCTCCAGTGACTACAAGAGGATTTTGTGTCTGTCTGACTGACTAGATACGTATGTCTCCAGGCTTTTAGAGCCTTGTTTCACAAAGCTTACTTCTCCTCACCCTGTTTAATTATTGATGTCTGCAAGATGGGTGTAAGATTACCGAGTATATTTAGTCTGCACTTCAGGTCTGGTGTGTGTGTCTGCGACCACGACTATCATGATATTATGGATGCAGCATGTTTTTGTTTATTGGAACACATGCACATGTGTGTGCTTGTCACTTGGGAAACAATATTGACTGATATAGATCAAAATAATCACACACACAAAAACACTACCATGCATATGCCCATATACATAGGCATAAATAGCTAATAGGATTTACAAAAAGCTACATGGCAAACCATTATATCAGGCAAAAGCCAAAGCAGGTTCCGGTTTTATTCATTTCCATGTTATGAGAACATCACACTGTGTGTTGTACATCACAACACTAAACAGGTGTAGCCTATTAATAATATCTGCACACGCGCACACACAGTACTGTACACACCGCCTACAGTATCTGACTACCTGCGTTTAGGCTTGTATCCATACATACAGTACATGAATGCCGTTGCGCATACTTTGTATTTGGCCAATTTCACAGCCAATAAAAGCCTCTTGTTGGGTTAAAGGTCAGCCAATCACAATGTGACCAAAAGGTGAAGAGAATGCTACCAAAGTTACGATGCACACCCCTAATTTTCCAAACCCCAAATGTCCTACCCTCACAAATGCATCTTATGTGGGTGCGATGTATGCGTGCGCACACATACTGTATGCATGTGCGCGGTGTAGTTCCCTCAACGCACTATGGCCTTTCTATGGCATGTTTGCTTTATAGGTAATTGGATTACCCACCGATGCGTGTCTATTTTGTGCATATGTCCGCATTTGAGTGAGCGTGCGTGCTTTGTATTTAATTAGAACATCCACCAGTGTCCGTTGGTGGAGTGTGTGTGTGTGTGTGTGTGTGTGTGTCTGTATGTTGTTTCTAATTGGAATATCCTCTAGAGTTGGTGGCAGCTGGTTGGCTGAGAGAGAGAGAGAGAGAGAGAGAGAGAGAGAGAGAGGAATAAACAGGTAATGATGGGACTCGCTGATGGGACTTTAATGAGGAGAGCTCTAAAGTGTGTGTGTGTGAGAGCGAGAGATGCTACAGGCTTTTACCCACCACATTCCTCCATCCTTTATTATATTTGCCTTTTCCAAACACCGACGTAGGTTGGGAGAGGTAGGATTTCCCGTAGACTGAGGAATATCCTGGGTTGAAGATTGGCGGATGGAGCTAGGCTGCAGATAATCATAAAGCAGGTGTCATTAATCAGGTCCAATCAGCCACATGTACTCAAAACACTGGCGAAACATCAGTTACTTTTTTTGTTCTGGATGTTTCTCTGTACAGAGAAAACATCTCTGTATCTCGGATGTTAGCAGTCATCGGTACATGTTGCCGATATTCTATTAAACTGAACCGGACGGGACCGGCGGGACCGGTCGTAGAAACCGGGTTTTGATAGCAACCGCGGGACAAGGCAAACTCCATTACAAATGTGAGTTTGCGATTTTCTCTATTTCCCCAATTTCTCTTCTCTCGCGCTCCTTCACCTGTGTCTCTCTTCTCTCCTGTCCTCCCCCACTCCCTTTATTTTCCATTTATGCTCTCCTCTCCTCCCCCCCCCTACACTCCTCTCCTGAATGCTCAATATGCATCTGAGTCAGAGAGAGAGAGAGAAACAGGATGGTGACAAGGAATGAGAGGAATGCAGATGGAGAGATAGAGAGAGAGAGAGAGAGACATGGAATACACAGAGGGAGATGGAGGGCAAAATAAAAAGACAGAAGGAACTAGAGAATGGAGTATATCTATTTTTTAGAGGGTGAAAATAGAGTAAAGAGACAAGAGCTGGAGAGAGAGAGGGAGACTGGTGTTGTTGTGATATGGGTCATTCTACCATGCTGCACCCTGGAGATAGGAGACACCTACTGTTTGTGTGTGTGTGTGTGTGTGTGTATCAGAGAGAGAGAGAGAGAGAGAGATACACTCTAAGCTGGTTGAGAGAGCTGCAGAGAGAGAGAGGGATGCTCCCCCTCTCTCTCTGCAGCTTTCCATTTCTCTGTGAGCACACCTCACTTTTATTCTCTCTCCCTCTACCTATTTGGTCAGCTCATTATCTCTGAACTCCAGCAGCCGAACATCCACGGACCCCATACGTGTGTGTGTGTGTGTGTGTGTTTTAATTGCACCCCATCATATGTGTACGCACGCTCTTGTTTGTGTCCCCTTGGGTCTGGGCTCACACGTATGCATGTTTGCGTGTCCGTGTGTATATATCGTCGGATTGTTTTTGTGGTTACCTGTGGCCACCGTTTGTGATCCGGAGAGAGGGCTAGTAGTTTCAGTGGGGAGGAAAAGTTGTCACAGTGTCGCCATGGCAACACAACTGCATCGTCACCATCGAAACAGAACGTGCGCATGCCGCCTACAGCAGTGTTGGTACATTGTGACTTCAGGGTCACCGTGTTCTGAACTGTGTGAACACACACACACACATACACACACACACTGCAGTATAAGTCAAGGTCTAACTCTTTCACACACTGTCAAGTCACTATTCTAACTCACACACACATGCACACACACTCGCCCCTCGCTACTGCCCGCATATACACACACACACACACACACACACACACACACTGTCTGCCTTGGTTGCAACACACACACAGTGGCGGTGAGCCATTTTTCAGGCTCAGAGAGACAGATTAATGAGCGGGCGGTGGTCCTGCTGGAAAGACCAGGACCGCCCAGGTCTTCTCCCCAAGAACGCCCCCAGTCATTCATCTGCTTTAAACTGACATGGGTGAGAGACCTCGCCACACAGAGAGAGAGAGAAATACACAGGTGAGAGTGAGAGATACATAGAGACAGGAGAGAGAGAGAGAGAGAGAGAGAAGACAAGAATCGAGACGGGGAAGAGAAAAGCAACGACAATAGTCATAATTAGGAAAGACGAGGAAAGAACACGCGCTGCGTGGGAGGAAAGCCGAGCAAAGGAAATGAAATGATGCGCGTATGGAGAGAAAGAGGGAGAACAGAGACATTAAAAGCCACTAGCAGAGAGACGACGTGAGCGAGCGCGAGAGCAAACAATGCTAAGAGAGCGACGGGGTGGGAGATCTGTGGAAAACCGATACTGGAGCGACACAGGGATTTGTCTACGGAAGGAAGGAATGAAGTAAGACAGATGGAAAGATAGGTGAAGGGAAAGATAGAGTGTGTGTTTGAGAGAGAGAGAGAGAGAGAGGTCGAAGGAGAGCTCTTCAAAAAGAGAGAGCTAAGCCACATTTGTGTTTTTTACCGTTGTAAACGCACACACAAACACACACTGTCAGCTCCTTGGGGCCAGATTTCGGACCACGCTGTATTCTTGTCTGTTCACTAAACTTTGCTTTGACAGGCGGGTGGAGGGATGATTCACAGCTGCAACAGAGGAGAGAAAATCTCTCTAACGAGACTTTTACACGATTTACATAAGCTGACAATACCGCCACAATACCACTGCCACGCACTCAAAAAAAAAAGCTGTGATAAAAGATGTAAATAATTTATTTGATACCCAGGAGGAAATGCACACCCTCACACACATTTAAAAATTTTACACAAAATACACAGACACACACAGAAAGAGATAAACTAATGAATAAACACACTTGAGTCATAGCTCATGAAACACACGTAACGATTTAGACGTCACATTGTCTTTAATCGGACCGAATTCCCCCGATTCCAGGCATGACGATCGTAGCCGTGCAGGAAAATGCTGTTCATTTTTCAAGTGCCGAGTTCTCTCTCTCTCTCGCGCGCGCGCGCACATGTCGTGCACAGATGCATGCACACTCTCTGGAGAGTAACAGAATCAAACAGAGAACATGTGCGGAAGCGGGCATTCTCATCTTGTCTATGATCTTCGCGACTGCTATAAAAAGAGCTATCAAAACAGGTTGTTCCTCCTTCTCTTTACTTTACACCTTTGCATCTGCTGTCATTCTGTCAGACGCCTGCGTGACAACTCAAATCAAAGACACGGGCCATATCTTAAATTATCTGGGAGTGCGGTCCCTGGACACACCTGTCAAGGAATATATAAAACCAAATGACACGTCTTCAAAATAATCTACATCTTTCGTCTATTTCCAAGTTGTTTCAAAATATTTATGTAAATATAGGCCTTTCACTTTGACTGGCTTTTAGAGATTTGGATTACACTGACATTACACCTTTTAATGTAATTTTATGTTGTATTTATTGAGCTTTTAACCCTTTTTGGGTTAAAATGATCAGTCACAGTTACACTTGCCGGGACTAATAATGGAAATCACCTGGGGCCTCATGTATAAACGGTGCGTACGCACGAAAATGCTGCGTACGCTGGTTCTCACGCACAGTGTGTGATGTATAAAAACCGTCACGCAAACTCTTGTTTGGCTCTGTCAGTGAACTATAGCACTGAAACTCACCAAATGTCATCAAAATAATGTTTCCACTCAAGTCACTGTATGTATATGTCTATGTAGTCAATGAAAAACATAATTATATCCGCTGATCATTAGTGTATTTTATTCATTCATTATTTATGTGGATAATGTTTAACATCAAAGGTAAAAACTCAAGCGGAAAATGTATATTTAAATTTACAGCATTTAGCAGATGCATTTATAAAATGCTATACATTGTTTATTTTGTACTTTTGTTAAACATAAGGATGTCAAAAGAATGAATCCATCACATTGCGCACTGGTGGTGAGACGCGCAGGATCCATCTCCACAACAGTATCAGGTGGACAAACTCACTCGGAGGAGTAATTGATCCCGTGGATTATGTGTATGTAATTGAACAGGTAGGAAATTAGGTGTAGGCCTATCTTATAAAGGATGCGTAAAACATGATGATCTATACTTGACTCGCAATGGCACTGCTAGAAGACATTGCAAATTATAGATTAAGGTGAGAGATTTAGAGACCACGCAGATTTATTGGCCGAAGATGATGACTGGCTTATGAGTCGATTCAGGCTGACAAGAGCTATCCTGTTGGAACTCTGTGCTGAGCTGGCGCCGGGTTTAGAACGAGAGACAGCAAGGAATCACGCTTTACCAGTCCCCTTGCAAGTGTTCACCACACTTGGGTTTCTTGCAACAGGGACTTTCCAGAGAGAGCTGGCTGACCAGTCAGGTAGCTATATCGCAGTCATCCCTGAACCGCGCTATACCAGCCGTATGGGGCGGTCTCATCCGTATGTCACACAGGTATATAACATTTCCCTACAGCCCAACATTAAACTGCAATTTGCAGCAATGAGCCGATTTCCAGAAAACATTTTCACTCAATCATTGTGCGAGTGATCTGTGATACGCAAATGCGTCTGACAAATATTGGCTCAACTCATGATTCATTCATCTTGCGGAGTAGTAGTGTAGGGAACAGACTTGAAGCGGGGGCTGTGAAGGATGGCTGGCTTATTGGTAGGATATGGTCATATAACATTACAGTTAAATACGGCAATAAGTTTGTCATGTTTCTTGACCTCTACTTTGATGTCTGACCATTTTTTCTTTATTTCAGCCACCGTACGCGTCTCTGAGCCAGCTGCATTGACTGGTGTAGTGATGCTCCACTCCGCTGCCTTGCGGATGGGTATGAAAAAGTAATTTAGAAAACAATGTTTTTCTAAGGCCAAAAAGTGTGTAAGATAGCGAATGTATTATACAGTAATAATTACATATTCACATATACACCAAGTCATGGACCAACTGAAATGCATAATGCACTGATGTTGTGTATCTGAGAGCCCTGCAGAGAGCTGACATGTGGTTTCATGTGATCTTTCTTGCGCCTGCGGAGGTGACAGACGGCAAAGATTCTAGCACATTCCTCACACTGCTTCTGGACAAAGAGAGGACAGGTCAGGGCAGTGTGACTCAGACTCACCCACTGGCCTTTCTCCCCCTGCAGTTTGCTGAAGAACAGCTTCAGCTCCTTTACTGTGATGCTGTAACTAGCCAGCACGCCCAACATGTCCACCAGCAGGTCTGCAACACACACAAACAGTGGGGGGATGGAGGTTTAAAACCCAACTGCACAAAAGTTACACACATTCTATTCTTGAGACTGTAATAAACTCAAGCCAACGGGGGATATAACTGCCCGATAAACAGGAAAGTGCCTAGATTAAGAAGATAAAAGGAACGGAGAAAAGGGTTATCTCCTAGCTGAGGTACACTACAATGAGCCGTTTCCCGCAGGGCGCTGTGTGTGATGCGCGCACAAGCGGTAACCTCTAGCTAACCCTTAGTGAGGATAAAGGGAGGATAAAGGGAGTTTTATCAGGCTCGTCCCCATTAGTGAAGTCATCTAAGCTGAGCTACACCACACTGGTGTATTTAGTAGATGAGATCACTTGAGCTTGTGAAGATGATAAAAGACCACCACAGCTAAGTAAAACACCTTCTAAGAAGGTCTTCATAGCTAAGAGTTGACTTGGTCTAAAAATACATTAAAACCCCCCCTTGAGCCTTTATGGCAGATTAGAAATCAGTAGAATAGCAAGGTTTCTTTAGTATGAAATGACAAGCTAGGCTTGTTAAGTATAATTTTATGAGACAACACTGAGGAAACATTTTAGAGGGAGTTGACAGATATGGGTTCTATACGGAGCTCTACATTACTTAAACCATTATATTCAAGCCCAGAGTTAGTCATGGACTATGTTTACCTAGCTTGACTGAGCATTCCTTCAAGGCCAACACTGTTCTAGTGGGCGAATGCTCACTGAGCCGAACCCTACAGGATTAATTCAGACACATTTGTAGATAGGCGACAGATTAGAGGGCGACCAGGGCAAGAAACGCAGGGTGATCGTGTCCAGTGACTCATACACAATAGTCCCCAGTCTACTTGAGGTTGCAGTACTGTGCATGGGAAAGGGGGCCAAGAGGACAGCTGGATAGCAAGTGGTCTGGAATGCATCTTAGTGCAAGTCACTGTTGATAAAAGCACTGCAAACTGAAAGTGTATTTAAACTCCGGGTTCTAGCAGCCAGCATTTAGCTAGGATATTAAAGAAAAAATAGCAGGGCAGAGGGGAGATAATGCAAACACCCTAACCACTAGACTATCCTGTTTACCCTCTTCAAAAGCTTCAATACTTAGCTCACGTGTTGCACACCGTTCATGACCTTCAAGCAAAAGCAATGTACTGTTTCCCCAGTACTGGTACTGTACCTGCGATCATGCTGTCGGTGGTGGCGATGCGCTGGAGCACCAGCTGGATTAGGCCCACGTCGGTGCAGGCCTGCAGGTTGCGGACGCTCTTCTTGAGGATGGCGGTGAAGATGCTCCAGACCTCGGCCTGGCAGGTGGGCTCGCACTGGTCCAGCAGCTCCACCATGCACACGATGCTCTCCGGCTCCTGGATGATGAAGTTCATCTCCAGGTCAAACTGGCCCCCCACCAACTGATGGGGAGGGGAGAAGAGAGGAGAAAAGTCAATGATGAATGTAAGCTGCTAATGCTGTTTCCACCTGGGTTCGATCGAACCCCAGGGGTTCGGTGAGTCAGTCTTAGGGGTTCGGCAGAGGATAAGACACACCCGACTCATATGATTCGTGATGACACGTCCCCCTTCGGTGGGTTTGCTGAATGCGCATATGAAGCTGGTGGGGTTCAGTACATCCAACAAGGTTAAGAAACACTGGTCTAGATACACCAGTATTACTGTAGCTAAAACATTTTTTTCTGGAGGGGTCGGTTGCGAATGAACAATAAAAGCAATGAATTACACTCATGTAATTTGTTATCATTCACTCGCTAGGAATGAGTGATTGAGAGAGTGCGATTGTTTTCACGGGCATGTTCACATCGCAGTATGTATTTCTAAACAGATGTTTAATGAGAGATCAGGGTGGCTGCCAAGTGGATTAAAGGCCAGGAGGTAAACAGAGGCCTCTTGTCTGTCTGTCTGTTGATGCCATTATCCACAGCCTGCCTCTGCCTCACACACAAATACAGACTGCATAACAGACGGACAGAGAGAGAAACAGACCAACAGGAAGTCAGAGGATGTAACTGAAAGACAGAGATCAGAGAAACCCCTCAAGCCTCAGACAATAGCTCATGTGTGCTGTCCAATGAGAGACGCAGTAACACTCCATGAATCAGCAGCCCGATAGACCCCCTGAATGAGCTTCTACTTCGTCTGCAGATCGTCCTACAGATGTCCAGCAGAAGTCTATATGGCGTTAATGGGACCTATAATAAATGGGATTTTACCGGGCATATGGCCTCTGATACAGTAGTGTATTGTGTATTTTCCCACAAAAATATGTCTCAGTCACAGCAGCAAACCAGGAGGTAAATGGATTCTACCGTGATCACCAGGTGCTGTGAGGTATTAGGTTTTATTGCTAATGAATAATGTTCTTTATGTCTGGAAATACATTGTTTTAGCCATAAATGTCATTATTTGTCACTGCAATAGTTATGCTGACATTTATATTATTGAGAGAATGCGATAAGGAAAATAACAATCCTACGGTCAATATTAATATTGTTAGAAAAGGGGTGAGCTGTACATTCGAGGAGGTGAAATGCAGGATGAAAAATAACACAGCTGTCATTTGATAGCCATCAGTTCCCCATTAGAAAGGCTGGATGTGAAAACAATTCGACCGGGCTCTGGGAATGGTATAAATCCCCTTCACTATTTGATGGAAACTGTCCCATTAAAATGAATAAGAGCGGATTAACCATGTTTGTGTGGGTGTAAAAGAGAGAGACTGTGTGTGTGTGTGTGCTCGTGTGTGTGTGTGTGTGTGTGTGTGTGTGTGTGTGTGTGTGTGTGTGTGTGAGAGAGAGAGTGTGTGTGTGAGTGTGTGTGTGTGTGTGCGTGCGAGCGAGTGTGTGTGCGCGCGTGTGTGTGTGTGCACTGTGAGGGTAACCTTGCTGTCACCACATCATGACAGGACAGGCGATGAAGCCATAGTGACATAAACACACGCAGTCACCTCCAGTCGCCCGCAGTCCATTTCACCTCATGCACTCTCGTGTGACGAGAAACAACATAGAAACAATGACACTGTCCACAACAGAGTGTGCGAAAGCACCCACTCCCGCCTGCACAGAGTGTAAATTCAAGTATATGACATTTGAGTTATTCTGCATTATGTTGCTGCCTGCCATTTAAGATGGACACAAACACATGAAACACATAAATACATTGAACAAACACACTTCATGTTCAGATCAGTCGCCATGGGACCCATGGGTTCAAGTCTCACTTTTAGCAATTTTTGTCAATAGCTTTAACTGCCACATTAATACACAAATGTACATACAATTTCTATGGATTTTGTTTATTGCTAGCCAAAACACAATGGCAATACACAAGAGGGTTGGGTTGAGATAAGGCATTAGGCTCAAACTGGTACGGTGAGTTAGGTCTTTTGTGGTTCTGATCCTTAAGGTTAGGCATGAAACTGCTGATCTGGTGAAGGTTAGGCAACCAGTACATCACGTTCCCTGTATCATATCAACCAATCAGAGCTCTATATCCAAAATATTCCAAAAATAATCCCTCCTGCTCTAATGATGATTTTACTGGAACAACAACATAAATACTGGAACAACAACATAAATACTGGAACAACAACATAAATAGCCACTAGCCTCACTGTCATTGCAGAGGAGGGGCCTTGTGTACATGTCTAAAAAGGTCAATGCTACGCAACAAAAAAAATAATAATAGCACAAATATTTCTTCAGAAAACCTGATCTTACTATAGCAACAAGTACCAGGCTATCTCTTGCCTTTCCCTTTTCTGCTTTTCAAAGTCAGGCATAAATCACAGCCAAAAATCGTAGCTTGTGATTTGAAGCCTCTGTGATTGCAGGTCTATCGCTAATGGATGCTGGACATCAGCTTGCCACACTAACAGATGATTTACGAGCCTGACATTGTGGGCAAGTCATCCATCCATCAGAGTCAATTGAGCAAGAAGATAGAGAACAAGCTTGAAGGCGGGGGACAAGGTTTCAGACCATAGCAATTTAGACTTTCAGTCCTACCATGCCAGGGGGGGTTTGCATGGCTGATTTATCTTGGCAAGTTTGCCTTCTTCAGCAAGCCAGCTCAAATCCAACAGGCAGTGATGAGAATTACGGAGAACAGGAGTTCTGTTTAAATAAATATTAAACTTCTGTTAAACCCTCGAGTCTGTAGCTTCCTTATTTCAATATATGTTCTCACACTGTTCATTTGGCATCATCAGTGTGAAGACTTAGAATGGAGGTAAGGAACTTAGAGTTGAGGGTTTAGGAAGATTTTAATATCCCTTTTAACTACTTTATTTTACTTAGTGTCCTAATGTTTAAATCAGAGAAGAGTCAAACAAAGTCGGAGTGGCGAATGTCCCAAATGAACAAGCCTATCCACAAGATAGAAACCAGACACCCAATGCTCTTATGCCCAAGTTCATTAGGATAGCATAGACAGGAGTGACTGAAATGCCAGTTAAAAAAAAGGAAAATGGCTAGGGTTCACCTTTAGCAACTGTGCCAATTAAGTCAGAGTTGTAGGCTGTCATCATACATTTTGTCTTCTATTTGACAAAAATGGGAGCTGGTGACAAAAAAGAATCATTAAAATGTGTTATACCAGTGCACTTTATCTAAAAAGGTGTGTACTGAACTGTTCATCATCAATTGATATAAATAAATTATTCAAAACAACTCCTTTATATTTAGCTAGAATTTTCTGCCACTGGCAGCCAAGTTTACAACAATCCACTCACATTCTGTTATGGAATATTTTATTTTAGCTATATACAATCCTATGTTTTACAATTCTATCTGTTTAGAGAGTTGCTCTGTTC